>CAOLHI010004067.1:0-137883 GCA_948474755.1 Ctenosaura bakeri
TGCCCACTCAGAATTAGGACTTAAGGAGCTCAGTTCATCGTTACTTGCTTCCCATGAAGGAGAACAGAGAGTCTCAGGTTTTCCCAGATTCTTGGTCCTGGTTAGCACTCTTAGAGGCCCCTGGTAGTAGATATAGAGGTTACCCCCACCCCATACATATATATTTACTTGAGTTGGTTGGCTGTGAGAGATAAATGAATAGGGTGTCTCTTCACCAGGTGGTGCCTCAGGAAGCTCACCATCAATGTTACTGCCTGCTCCTGAACAGTTGTTACAAAGGAATGTGATTGCAAAACCTAACAGGTACCGCAAGGAGCAGGGAAATAAAATAAAATAAAAATAATTTCCTTCAGCCATTGATTAGGGATGCTTTAAGTTCTGGATCACCTGCACAGAGAGGAAATTGGACTAGATGGAGAACAATGCCTCCTTTATCCTTATGATTTTGCCACCAAGTGCAACTGTACATCTTTCTCCCCTGGCTCTACTAATAGTTTTGTCTCAGATAACAGAAATCCTGACTGTGCCCCACTAATTGAGCCTGTACAAAGATATGGCACTGTGCACATTCCTTCCTTTCTATTGTATTCATAAGTTTCTCCTACAGGTTTTTTTTTTTTACTTCATACTATTTTATAAAGGCCCAAGATTCCTCTCCCCACAAAATACTTTTTAATGTTTACTATTTATTTGGGATTTGTATATTTGTGAGGTAGTGGCTTGAGCATTGCATTTTGACTCCAGAGATCAGGGTTCGAAACCCTGCTACACCATGGAAACACACTAGGTGACTTCAGGCAAATCACAGTTTCTTAGCCTCAGAGAAAGGCAAAGGAAAACTCTCTCTCAATAAATCTTGTAAAGAAAACTCTATGATAGGTTTGCCTTAGGGTTGCCTTATGTCAAAAACGGCACACAACAACAACAACAATAATATTTTTGTAACTCATAACTTCAAACATTTCCAGATAACACAATGGGCCATTGTGTACATGTGTGCAGTAATGTAAATAATTGATAGCCAGTGACAATGGTTGTCTGTCATATAGCTTAGCACAATTTATCATCTCTGGCAGATGAAGAGGGCTTCATATATGAACTAAGGAAAAAACAAAGAAATGTGATAGGTTCCAACAGATACATCTTTTATATATTATGTGCACCCCACTTCTCTGAGTGAGTAGAATAATAGTGATAACACTAGAATTGTGGAAACCTGGAAAGAAACGACAAATTTGGGTAGGGTATGTCTCTCCCACTGACTTTTTCTTTCTTTCTTTCTTTTTAAATGGAGGGACAATAACCAAGAAATCTTTTACTTTAAGATAGTAAGTAAATTGTTTTAGACCATATATTCATATTTTGCTACCTGGATTTTACTCTTTCAAAATTATGGCTAAGTACAGTTAGGATGTAAAATTTCAAATGTTGCATAATACCTTCAGGTATCTTCAGGTATGTGCTCCAGGAATCTAGGCTGGGATTCTGTTAGGTACTTCCTTCCTTGAAATAACAAACATTGCAGAACACAGGGGTTTGCTGGGTGTGCTGTGATAAACATCAGCAGGGGCATCTAGCGGTCCTTGGGAGGTCTCTGCAGATGGTGTCTTAGCAGTATGTCCAGTTACAGCAAAATAGTGGGACATGTCCCCACTCCTTCCCTTGCTCTCCAA
The DNA here is from genome assembly GCA_948474755.1 of Ctenosaura bakeri. Classification (NCBI taxonomy): domain Eukaryota; kingdom Metazoa; phylum Chordata; class Lepidosauria; order Squamata; family Iguanidae; genus Ctenosaura; species Ctenosaura bakeri. The sequence goes on from CAOLHI010004067.1 coordinate 1,674, forward strand.
CAACAATGGCTATGTTTGAGAAGAGATTTTTGGTAATAATGTGGTCAGAACAGAATTCCAGTCTGCACAATGACCAAAAAAAAAAATGAGTTGTGATGACTTAATCCCACCTTATGCTATCATAATTCACTAACAAGATGTCAGCCACTGTATTACTACTGTTGCTGCTACAGCTGTTGTTATTACTCCACTTTTTAGCTTCCTGGTGGCTGCTCCCAGTCTTCAGATCTTCCTCCCTAGAGAGGCTAGGATGACTCCCTCCTTGTTCTCCTTTCATCAGTAACTGAAAACATTCATGTATCACCAGGCATTTCAAAATTAAATGGGATGAGAGAAACAGGAACAATTAAATAAAAAAATAACAACAATTGAAATAGAAGAGGCAATAAAAGAGTTGAAAAGGGATAAAGCACCAGGACCTGACGGATTTACGGCATTGTACTATAAAAGATTGCCAAAAGAAATAATACTTCCATATCAGGCAACTTTACACAAAATTGAGAAGGAAGGGAAACCATTGTGATAACTGAAGCCCCTGTCAGACCTGCTGATGACGAGCAGAAGCTGTTGGTCCCTGTTGCTGAGGGTGGAGATGACGAGCAGCTGGTCCCTGTGGCTCTGGCTGGAGATGAGTCCTGCAGCTCAAGAGCTCCCCCTGCTGCCATGGACCAAGCAGGCTTGGACATTCCTCTGCCTGCTCCTTTAGGGCAACAGGGATCTGATTCTGAAGATGTCCTGGAGCCTGCATCAATCAGCCCACAAACAAGGCGGAGACTCAAGAGAGCTGAGCAAAGGGAGGCTTCCTTGATTAAGTTCAAGAAGCAGGGACTAGCCACACCTGTGTCTTGGGCTATATAACTGCCTGCCTAGAAGCTTTCCTTTGCTTGTGACAAACTTCTTTCAAGTCCTCCTCTTGCCTGTTCCTTGCTCCCAGCACCTGCTACCTTGAATTGATCTCTTGACCCTTGGCTTTTGGAACTCTGACTATGGCTTTTGCTTGATGCTCTGGTAAACAAACTCCCTTGTGTAAAGTGCTTGCTAGTCTCCTCCCAGCTGGATTTTGCTGGCTCTCACACTCCCTTCTCTGGGCTGGCTCGCTGCCCAGGTCTCTCACCTTAACAACCACAGTCATGGGGAGAAGCAAATATAGTGGTAATACCTAAAGAAGACAGAGATAAGAGGGAAATAAAGAACTATAGGCCAATTGCTTTGCTGAATGTAGACTATAAAATATGGGCAATGATATTGGCCAGGTGACTCACACATGCAATACAGGATAAAATACAGGAAGGACAAACTGATTTTCTCCCAGGCAGAAAAATGAAGAACAATATTAGAAGTTTATTAAATACAATTGAATGTTATGATAAAAATCCAGGGAAGAAGATAGCTATCATCTCATCGGATACTAAAAAAGCATTTGATAATGTTTCCTGGAATTTTATGCATTACACTTTAAGAGAATATAGCCTGGGAGAAGTATTCTGCAATTGGTTGGAGAAGATATATTGGGATCAATCAGTGAAGTTAATAATAATAAATGGAGATAAAACACAAAGCTTTGAAATAAAGAAGGGAGTATGGCAGGGATGCTCGTTATCACCGTTATAATTTATAGCAGTTTTAGAGGTATTACTTCTGGTAATAAATGAAGATCCACAAATAAAAGGATTAGAAACAAAAAGGAAGGAGATAAAGTACAAAGCCTTTCCAGATGATGTAATAATATTTCTTGAGGAACCACAAGATTCAATACAAAGGTTGAAGGAAATCTGCAAAAATATGGACAAATAGCAGGATATAAGATAAATAAAGAAAAAACAAAGATGATGACATTAAGTATATCAAAAAAATAGCAAGAATATTTGGAAAAGAGATCAGGATATCAAATAGTAAAGAAAATAAAATATTTAGGAATAAATATAACAAATAAAAATCAAGAATTATTTGATAACAATTACGAGAAGACATGGAAGGAGATTCAAAGCAAAATGGAAAAATGGACAAATATGAATTTATCTCTATTAGGAAGAATAAATGCTTTTAAAATGTCCCTATTGCCTAAGCTAATGTTCCTGTTCCAAAATTTGCAAATAATAGGAGAAGAAGAGATCTTTAAAGAATGGGAAAAAAGGCTATGGAAGTTTATCTGGCAAGGCAAGAAACCAAGAATAAGATTTAAAACATTACAAGATGCAAAGGAGAGAGGAGGTTTCTATGTGCCATCGCTGAAAATATTATCAAGCATGCTGCTTAGGAACAATTAAAGATTGGATTCAAGTAGAGAACACAACAATGGAAGAAGCTGAAGGAATAGAAAATAGATTTGATTGGCACGGATACTTATGCTATGATAAAGTAGAGGTGAATAAAGACTTTAAAAGTCATTGCATTTGAAAGTCTCTATTGAAAGTGTGGATACAAATAAAACACAAATTTTATAGAGGATTTCCGATGTTGACCTCACCCCAAGAAGCATTTAATATTGCTCCAACAAAGCAGGGAAAATTATTGACATATCAAGAGCTATTGAAAAAAGGTGGTACAAAGTTAAGAATGAGTACAGAAGAGGAATTAAAAGAGTATGGCCGTGAAATTAACTGGTTCCCATGGAGACAAAAAAAGAGAGATTTAAAATGGATAAAAAATTATACGGGTTTGAAAGAAATGAAAACGAACTGGATGTATTGATGAAAGTGGACTAGAAAAAGAGAATTTCCAGATTTTACAAAATATTGTTACAAAGAGAGATGGAACCAGGAACTGTTAAAAATAACATGGTTAGATGGGCTCAAAATATAGGACACCCAGTTGAGTTGGATACATGGGTGAGGGCATGGAAGACAGATGTAAAATTTACACCAAGTTTGAATTTAAGAGAAACTTTTTATAAAATGTTATATATATGGTTATATATATGGCTTTATGCCTGTAAAACTGAAAAAAATAACGAGAAATGGGAATGGAAAATGTTGGAAATGTGATGAGAAAGAGGGATATTTTTTTCATATGTGGTGGACCTGCAAAATAGCAAAAAAGTTTTGGAATTCATGATGAAATTCAAAGAATGTATGGTTTTAACTTTGAAATGAAGTCAGAACTTTATTTGTTGAATATGTTAGAGCAACAAAGAGAAATAAGATCTCATCAAAAGACATTGTTATATATAATAACTGCAGCAAGATTGACTTATGCTCAACATTGGAAAGAAGGAAAATATATTGATATAAGAGAATGGAAATTCAGAGTCCTGGATATGGTAGCAACAGAAAAGCTAACTTTTTTATTTAAAAATAAGCCAACCCAGGGCTTTGAAAGAGAATGGCAAGAGGTATTGAATTGGATAAAAGAATGAAATAGGGAGAAAGAAAGAAAGGCTATGAGAAAGGAGGAAGACAAAATGAGGTGGTAAAAGATAAAATGTAAATAGTTACATATAAGCTAAAAGTAATAGTATACGATTGTTATAAAATAGAGATAATGTAGGGAACGGAATGTTTATATAGAATGGAATGTTAAACTCAGATTCAACTGGGAAAATTGATGTCTGGAAGCAGGGAGGGTTTTTTAAATTATTTTTTCATTAAAATTTTTAATAAAAATTAATTAAAAAAACAAAATTAAATGGGATGAGTATTTAATGATGTGCGGTGCTATGTTATGGTTTATATTGTCTTTAATTTTAATGTTTTTAATGCTTAAACATCATAAATTAATTATTTTTCAAAGAACTTTAATATTTATATTTTCATCCAAGTACATTTTGGGTTCCTAAAGCAGAGCTTTCCAAACTTTTCATGTTGGTGACACAGTTTTTTGACATGCAGTAATTTAGCTTTACTCGCAAACCGGAGGTACACAGAGTTGTATCTAGGGTGGGGAAAGGCAGCTCCCCCAATTCTGGCCTGTTGCCATTGCCCTGGCCAGGAAATGCCCCAGCAAGTGTGATGGCAGGGGGAAAGGCAGCCCCCTCCCACCTGGTCCTTGCCTGCTGCCATCGTTCTTGCTGGGGAAAGGCCCCAGTGAGCCAGGCTTGGGTGGGAGGGGTCTTTCTTGGGGGAGGAAGTGACACATCAACATACTACAGGCAACACACTAATGTGTTGCGACACACCATTTGGAAAACCCTGTCCTAAAGTAACAAAAATGTAAAATATACTTTTAAAAGTATTGTACATCTTACAGAATCATAGAGTTGGAGGGAGCATGGGGCCATCCAGTCCAACCCCCTGCCATGCAGGAACACACATCAAGGCACTCCCAACTGATGGCCATCCAGCCTCTGCTTAAAAACCCCCAAAGAAGGAGACTCCAACACACTCCATTGAGGCAGCATATTCCACTGCTGGACAGATCTGACTGTCAGGAAGTTCTTCCTGATGTTTGAATCCTTTTCCTGTAGTTTGAATCCATTGCTCCTTGTCCTTGTTTCTGGAGCAATGGAAAACAGGCCCTTCAATATGACATCCTTTCAAATATTTAAACATGGCTATCATGTCCCCTCCTAACCTACTCTTCTACAGACTAAACATACTCCTGAGATGCTCTTCGTAGGGCATGGCTTCCAGACTCTTAATAATTTTTCTAAAATTTTTGTTTCTATTTCCCTCTCAGTGATCCATATACTGGGTTTTGTTTCTTTTGGATGAGATAACACTGGAACCTTTGATGACCTATCAGTACTTGTTTGTTTACCAAGATATAAACAGAGTAAATTGGAAGCAACTATGTGATCTTTCAGTGAGCAGCAAAATTTGCTATCTCCATTCCAGAAGTCCATAGAGCTCTTTTGCATCCCAATTTGAGTTAACTCTTCATTTTCACTTCAGGGTGTATCCAGTGCTAAATCTCCATTCCAAGAATGGAATCCATTATGTATGGTGGGGAGGAGGGATTCCTCCTCCCTGCTATACTCCTAAGCAGTTTAAGGAGGGGCATTTAGAATTTTCAGCCAGAGAGCTGTCTGGCCTCAGTAAACTACAAACCCCAGAATTCCACAGGATGTTGGAAGTAGAATAATAGCACTATAACAGTGTGGTGTGGAAATGGCCTTAATTAAATGAACTTTTCCAATTTATTCCAGACTGGTCTTCTATCCTGCTTTTTTTGGCTGGATGATGTCATGTTTTGCTAATACTGGTATTCCAAAGACAGGTAAAGAATTCTAGGCTATCAAGAGAACAACCATTTGTCATCAGCCAAATTTGGGCTTCCAACATATGCAGCTATGTATGTCATCAGATAACTGACATTGAGTGAACATTCCACTTTCCCATGAACCCAGTGGTCTATGGAAAAGTTAGTACTTCTTATTGTTCACACAGACAGGAATGCTCGTATAAGCAGGAACAGGGCCAGTAGTTAGAAATTCTAATTATGTAATAATCACCTTAGCTGCTGAATGTTGAAGCAACAGCTGTGTACAGATGCTCACTTTAAATGAAGTGGGACGGGAATCAATATTTTACAGTCTGAAAAAAAAATCTACTGCAAGTATCTAATAAGCATTTTTTGGCAAAGACTATTGTACAATAATGTGTAGAATTCATCAGAAATAAACAGAAATGTAAATAATGTATACAAATCATTGGCATAATTCTGTAATTTGGACAAATTACAGAATTATGTGAATGATTTGCACTCATCTAAATGGCTTTACCTTTTATATGACATGAATTCATTACAATTACTTGATTAAGGCAAAAGTACAGAAATTCCGTTGACACCATATTGCCAGTGAATTGCAATGACATTTATATAGGATCCATATTTTATTGTAGGGGTGTAAATCTGATTATTTTGTTCTTCAGTATGAGAATGAAGCATTTGAAAGTTTTCTTATCATGGGTGATATATGAAAGTTTGGATGCATCTCTGTGATTTTTCACATTTAGGATCTTGTGGATTTTTCTTCATCAAAATGTCCCCCCTGCAAATACTTCATCTTTGTGTAAACCATTGTTTTCTGTGAGAGAAAGATAATTGGCTGGAATTCAGTATTGCATTTACAGTTTCATAACCTAGAGCCATAGATTGTAACTGATTTATTTTCATATATTCTATGTAGAAAGCCAGAGTGATATAGGTAGTGTTTGAACATTGGACTCTGATGACCAGGGTTTAAATCCCTACTCAACCATCCAGACCCACTCTGTGTCCTTGAGCAAATCACACTCGCTCGGCTTCAGAAGTAGGAAAAGGCAAACTCCCCGTAAACAAATCTTGCCAAGAGAACCCCTAAGGTTTGTCTCATGGTCACCATAAGCTAGAATCTGCTTGAAAGCAAACAACAACAATATATTTATGATTGTGGCAATATTGCCACATGATCATAAAAGTCTCTAATCCTGCTTTATTTGGCATCAGATGTGGTGGAGGCCTGTTCTCCTGTCAGTTGCAGCACAGCAGACTGACGTTTTGACCTCTCTCTGCCAGATATCTCTGATGTGAGGAGGGACTATGATAAGGGGGATACTGCTTATGTTTGTCACACCAGTGATCACTGGTTGGAAGGGATGGAATCATCAGCCTGTTGTACTCTTAATGACAGAAGAGACCTCTATCACTCTCACAGTGGCTGATATCAGCTAAAGCAGGATTGGGGGATTGGGCTGGGAGATGCTATTCATCTAGGATCTCAGCCATTCCTTTGTGCAGAGCCCAGTTTTTTTTTCCTGTTTCTCCTGTTGCTGGGGAAAAAATCACTGAGCTTTTTGCTCTCCAACAGCAATGAAAAAATCTTACATTCTTGTCAAGGATGAGCAAATTTGCAAATATTGGCTGAGGTCCTGCATTGGGAGACTTAGATCTGGCATACATCACTTTGATGTAATTCTACTGGTCCCTTTCCTCTCTAACAACATGGGCATGACCATGTTTGGTGTGTGTTTGTATGTGTGTATGTGAGTGAGCACACACATGGTCATATATTGCTTAAAAGGTGGGTTTAGGAAGGATTTGGTCATTGCACAGGCAGGAAAGAATTTCCAAAAAAGCAGGTTATAATAGCATAAGTTGAACTTAAAAGCTATCATAATGTACTAACAGAATACACTGCTTTTTCATGCACCCTCATAAAAAGTCTTTGAAGTGCATATACTTCATATTCCCACTAGACAAACAGGCAAATGGGAAATGAAAGAGAGTTGATTGTCCAATGTCTCAATACAATCACCAAGATAGGAGAACAGATTACATATTTTCTGGTATATTGTTCCTTTCCATTCCTATTCATTTTCAACACTATAGTCATGATGGAGACTGGTTTTGAAATGCCACTCTCAAGTTCGTCGAAAGTCTCTGAATTCCAGTAGTGACAACATGAAATGGAGAAGGTTTATTGCCTTCAGGCTCTATTTATAAGATTCATCATTTAAAGCCATCACTTATAGCACTTGGACACATTTACTGGAAAAAAAAAGATATCGTTGAAAGTACAATGGCATTCTGCCAAGAAAATGCCCCTCCTGAATTGTCATTACAACTGTTTTTAATATGCAGGTGACAACACTTATAGCTCCCAAAGACTTTGGACTTTGGTAATTAAAAGAAGATTTGTCCCTACATATATATGCATGCCTGAGATCTGAGATCTCCTGGAGAAGCCCTTCTCTGTGTCTCACCCATGGGAAAAATATACTGTGTGAAGATATCAGAGGTAGATTTCTACAATGTTGTACTACAGTTCTGGAATGCCTTCTCCTGTGAAGGTATTCCAGCACTAGGTTAAAAGAGATTTTTCCAGATGCCTGTGTGTGTGTGTTCACTTATAGAAGTGGCTGAAAATGTTTTGTCTGCTGGAGAACATCCATGTTTATGGTTGCAAAAGGGCAGGGTGTGTGGTGTACAGTGCATTGCAGGTATATGTGCAGATGCATGTGTGCATTTGGTTGCACATTTGGAGTTGTGCAGCACTATCAATGTGTAAATCTACATGCAATAATTTATGCTACAAAACCTCAATGTAGGACTTCAACCCTTTTTTTTTTTTTTTAAATGGCCTTTGAGGCTTAATTATATGATCTAAATATGTACATGCTTTTAAACTGTTATTTAGCTTTTTTAATTGATTAAATTGTTTAATATGTTTGAATCTGTTTCAATTATCTCTTACTGTTTAAAATTTTAGATTTCTTTAAATTGTATTAAATCATTTAAATTGATTTTATTTGTATGTTGCACAGAGATCCCATTATGGAGAGCAGGCAGGCAAGAATAAATAGGAGGGAGGGAGGAAGGCAAGAATAAAAGGGAGGGAGGAAAGAAAGAAAGAAAGAAAGAAAGAAAGAGAGAGAGAGAGAGAGAGAGAGAGAGAGAGAGAGAGAGAAAGAAAGAAAGAAAGAAAGAGAAAAAGCAAAAAAGAGAAGAGAAACTTATGGAAAGTGTAAAAATGGAATCTAACAAATCAACATTTTTACTGCCCAAAGATTGGACTACTACTGAGATAGGAAGGGACATACTTTGTACTTATAGCCAATTTTTTCAATTTAGTGCTTTATTTGGAGATATATGGCAGCAGGTGGCTTCTATGTCAGGGATATCTTGAATGTGTTCTGGGTTTATTTCAGACTTTAAAGGGGGTTATATAAGGTGCTGGACTTATTTGGGATAAGGTTCATCAGCTTGGGTAGCTCCTTTAAACCTGGAATAAAACCCATAGTGGATTCACTGATCTCAGACATGGGAGCCACCAGCAACTGTTGCCTAAAACAGGTGTGCTCAATTGGCACCAATTGATTTTGTTTCCTTAACTTCTGAGAAGGAATATATTTAAAGAAAACACACTCATGATTCTCCAGCCCTGCCTTAAATTGTCCCTAACCCAGTAGTGTATCTAGGCTCAATAGCACCTAGGGCAAGCATGGAAGTTGGGCCCCAGGTGCTGCTTCTCCTGCTGCCGCTGCCCCGGGCTGAGGAAGACCCTGGTGGTGGTGGGTTGGTGGTGGCAGCAGCAGGCCAGGCTTGGATAGGAGGGCTGCCTGCACCTGTTGGCATAGGGTAGACACACGCTGAGCCAGTCAGTGTAGCATGCGTGCAGCTCCAGACAACTAAGGGCATCACAGACATGTTATTGTTCAATCCTGGGTGGCTGAACGCCACTTGTCCCTCTAAGAAGTTGAATGCCAACTACTTGGGGGTCGCCTAACTAGTTAGTATGCCATAGCCTTGTTCGTTATTGGAATTAGCCAGACAAATCGCTCATCAACTAAGAACAGCCATGCACCATCACCCACAAAATTGAGAAAGAGCTATTGATCTGTCAATCCTTTCCATGTCCGAGCAGGGTGAGGTTTCCTGTATTGAGTCAAATTAAGCCACAGGCTCCACTCCTGGTGGAGCCCTTCTGTCAATTCCTTTAAGTTTCAGCTTTGCAAGAAAAGATTTCGGAAAAAGAATTATGAAAGTTTATTTGGCAAGGGAAAAAACCAAGAATTAGGTTTAAAATATTACAAGATGCAAAAGAGAGAGGAGGATTTGATGTGCCATCGCTAAACACCTATTATCAAGCATGCTGTTTAGATTTAATCAAAGATTGGATACATGTAGAAAATACAACATGTAAAGAACTGGAAGGAATTAATAATAGGTTTGGATGGCAAGGATACTTATGTTATGATAAAATAACAGTGAATAAAAAGTTTAATAATCATTGTATTCAAAAGACATTGTTGATAGTATGGTTACAAATAAAGCATAAATTTTATAGAAGACTTCCGATTTGGACCTCACCTCAAGAAGCACATAAAATTGCCCTAACAAAACAAGGAAATTTACTAACCAACAAGACTTGTTGAAATGGGAAGGGGATAAGCCTAGAATGCGTATAGAAGAAGAATTAAAAGCTTTGGGACATGAATTCAATTGGTTCCCATGGAGACAACTTAAAGAGAGATTTAAAATGGATCAAGAATTATATGGATTTGAAAGAAAAGAAAATGAATTAGATTTATTGATGAAGGAGGAACAAAAGAAGAGAATCTCCAAATTCTATAAGCTATTGTTGCAAAGAGAAATGGAATCAGAAACTGTTAAAGATAATATGGTTGGTGGGCACAAAATATTCAACATCCAATTGAGTTGGATACATGGGTGAGGGCATGGAAAACAGACATAAAATTTACACCAAGTTTAAATTTAAGAGAAAACTTTTATAAAATGCTACATAGATGGTATATGACACCTGAAAGGTTGCAGAAAATAACTAAAAAGGAAAATGAAAGATGTTGGAAATGTGATGAAAAGGTGGGGTCGTTCTTTCATATGTGGTGGACCTATAAGATAGCAAGGAAATTTTGGAAGGAAATACATGATGAAATTCAAAGAATTGACAATTTAAATTTTGAAATGAAGCCAGAGTTTTATTTGTTAAATATGTTGAGGCAACAAAGAGAGATAAGATGTCATCAAAAGACATTGTTATATTTGATAATTGCTGCAAGATTGACATATGCACAATAATGGAAAGAAAGGAACTGTGTTGATATAAAAGAATGGAAATTAAAAGTTCTGGATATGATAGAGATAGAAAAGCTAACATTTTCACTGAAAAATAAGTCTATCCAGAACTTTGAAAGGGAATGGAGAGAAGTCTTAAATTGGATAAAGATATAGTAATAAGAAAAGGAAAAGAATAAAGCAAGATTGTATGTAATATAAGGCAACAATGTAATAAGATTATGTAACAAAGCAGCAATTTAACAAGGTAAGGTGTAACAATGTAAGATTACCTTTTGAACAGAAACTATGGGCTTTTTTGCACTTGTGGGGGGAAACGGGGCATTGTGATACTTACCGGGCTGGCGTGCACTCTACGCTGATCCACGCTGAGCCGGAGCAGTGTGTGCCCGTGCTTCACACTTCTCCGGGGACGAAAATGGTGCTTTCTGATTGGTGGAGACTCTCCACCAACCGGAGAAGCTCGCCAGCCTAAAGCTTGCCACCAGAAGATTTGTAAGCTCACGCTGGCGCGAGCCTGCAAATCTACACTTAGTGCAGCGACGGACTGGGGTGTGCTGTGCTATTGAAAGTCCTCTTTTAAGCAGTCTTTCAATAGAACGGCGAACCACCAGTTCTGGGCGTTCTGGAGCGGGCTGAAGTCCGGACATACATAAAGTAGTCTGGACCCAGTTCACCCCCAAGTGCAAACGTCCTCGCCGGAGGATGCTCTGCCCCATCTCTAAATCAAAGTGCAGAAAAGGCCTATGTATGAATGGAATGTAAATAAGCAGACTCAACTGAAAAAAAAGAAAAAAGCTTGGAAGTAGGGAAGGGTTTTTTTTTAATTTTCACTTTAAACTTTAATAAAATATTTTTTTAAAAAAGTTTCAGCTTTGCAACCATACTCTCCCCCGGAACCCAAAGACTTTGGTTTCCCAGAAGCTGCCCTGCGGGTCATGGGAATAATGCTGCCGGATTGCTAGTTGGCATCGTTTATGGTTGGAACTATGATGGTATCTGATCATCTTCGAATCCCCAACTTTCATTCTTGATTAATGAAAACATTCTTTATAGGAGGACTGACACTGCTGCTGCCTCCACACCAGGCCAGGAAGGACCCCAGCGGCAGTGGGTGGATGGGCGGGGGTGGGTGAGAGAACTGCTGTTGCCACCACCGCCACCTCTGCACTGAGCCAGGAAGGACCCTGGTGGAGGTGGGGGGGGCAGGGGGCCAGGTGGCCAGGCTCTGATGGGGGGGTCAGCTTTTTTGCATGTGCCCCAGTTGCCCCACCCTAGATATGACTCTACCCTAACCATATGCTGCATTCTGTGCAGGAATGAACAATCTAATTTTGCCTCCTGGATCTGTCATGGGCAAATCATCCAATCTAAATTGCAAATGAGAAAAAAAATCCCTTAAAACAACCAGAAAATTATTTCAATTCCTAAACTCCACTGGTCATACATTTGGCATAAATATGAAGCATTCTATGCATGCCTGTTGTATGTATTATGTTGTTCATCAAGCTGATGAAAGACCTCAAGCCACTCTATCCTCAACTGCACTGCTCAGGTCTTGGCAGATTCAGAGACATGTCTTCCTTGATTGAATCAATTCATCTATAATGTGCTCTTCCTCTTTTCCTACTGCCTTCTACCTTACTGAGCTTTATTGTCTTTTCAAGTGAATCATGTCTTCTCATGATATGGCCAAAGTTTGACAGCTTCAGTTTAGTCATCTTGGCTTCTAGGGAGAGTTCAGACTTGATTTGCTCTGAGACCCATTCATTTGTCTTTTTAGCAGTGCAAGGTACCTGTAGAACTCTCCTCCAGCACCATATTTTGAATGAATTGATTTTTTTCCTATCAGTTTTCTTCACTGTTCAGCTTTCAAAATCATACATAGAAATGAGAAATACGATGACATGGACAATTGTAAGACATGCGTATCCCTTATGCATATCTATTTCAACACTGCTATCTGTTGGGAGTGGCAACCTTTGCATGCTTAATTAACTGGCTAGTTTGTTTGCATGTTTATTGTAGGCATAGAGAGATAGCCTAGAGAAAACTTCCTGTTTGTTTTGGTCAACACCTCTTCTTCCAGCACATACACCTTCTTTGTTCTTAAAAGGTTCTCTTGCCATTTACTCCTTCCTTTTGTCTTCGCCTTTTTTCCTGAAAGCACGCTCTGAGATCTCCCAACAGGGATCATTGGCAGCAAGCATGCAAGTGCTTAATTTTCTTCCTACCTTCTTCAAGAATTGAACCTGTGTAGACTATGTACAAGATTTTGTTAGTATACTCTTTTATATTTTTAACCAAACTGTTTTTGTGTTTATTTTGAGCTAGGTTAAGTGTGTCTGGGGTGGAGTTATAGAAGTGGGACTGGTAATCTGTTCAACTTCTATTTTTGTGCAGTTACTAAAATACTCTGCTGATTGAGAGTCTCATTACCAAAGTCTCTCAATTTCCCCAACACTATCAAATGTGCAGCTGATGAAGATATGTAATAAACATGTATATTGATATGAACGGTATGTGGCTAGTGCCTGGAACCCCTTCCCCTTCCGTGTATGTGTGAGGGGTTATGTGAACCCCCTTCTCTCGTCACCTGGAATAACTTATTTCTTTTCTCAACCTAGCATATTTCCTTTAGAAAAACCAATTAACTTCTTCAATTAGCCAGTAGTAGCTCACACTGTTTGGAATATAGATGACATATTTGCAACACTGACTGCTCCAAATTACTAAACAAGGAAAGGAAATGACTAATAGCTCTGCTTTGTAAGGAACTCGTATTGGAACAGCGGGGCTGTTATGCTTCATCTGCTGGGGCTTCCACTTGCTTGCTGAGTGGGGTCTCTTTGCCAGGTAATCCTCAATAAATTTCTCTAGACAGCTTCCACACATTCCTGCTGAAGAAATTTCACCAAACTTCTGTTAGTGGTGACTTTAGCAGAGATTGAACAATGATACATGATTATAACACTGAGGTTAAAGGGGACTAGGAGAAACCTGGCCTTTTAATATTTTGAGACAGCCCCCTTAACTATCATTTTAAGAAGGCCAAAATTAAAAGGAGTCACGATGCGGGGGTTGGAGTTCCCATTATTATGAAATGTTGGGAGGAGAAAGGATATATAATAGCAACTCCAGATGCATCTGTCAAATTTGTTTAAACCCAGGTATTACTCTTGTAACTTTACACTCTGGTTTCCTTCTTCAAAGACAAATAATACTGTATGTTTGATTTTTGCTTCATCCTTGCCCAAAGTTGAGTTTGTCATTTGTTCAGTTTCACAGGCAAGGACCTGTGTAGGTGTAACTCCATTAACAAAGCCTCTGACAAATAAGCTCCTTTTTACAGAGTTGTTTTATGCTTGCCCATCCTCCTTTTTCTTTCTTATTCTCTGTGTGACTTGAAGATTTTCTAGCAGCACCAGCACGGGAAGGATTGTGACAGAGGGCTGGAGAAACACAGATTTTTGATGTGGAGTTTAATCAGTGTGGCAGCAGTAAACAGTGCAATAAATCATGAGGGAACACTACTTTTAATCAATCCTATTGTAGTTGTGTGCTACCTGTCAATAACAGGTAGCCTAAATAGCAGCTGCCTCCCAAATCCCTCCTTTAGCATGCATGAAGAGCAAGATAGAGAGAAAAGGAGAGAGCAGATAAGCCTGCATGTTTTAAAAGAAAGGACAGATGTATGAGTTGGGGTCCTGAAATGAAAATCATAAGAAAAGCAAATATTGGTGAAAGAAAAAGGTTGTCCATATATGCCTTTTGGAGGAAGTTTCAAATTTCTCTAGAAGTTTCAAAAATGTTTTTGTTTACTTATGTGAGGCTTGTCTGATCTGGATGTTTCATTTCACATGTTCATATTGTTAGTTTTAGGGAGGAAAAGTTTAGTGAAGCACCTCCTCCTCCTCCTCCTCCTCCTCCTCCTTTTGGTTTTATACGAACTGTTCTTTTCATGCTATGTCTGCCACTGGTACCAAGAACCTATTCCTAGTCTTTCCATGTTATGTCTGCTGCCAGCATCAAATATTCTGTTAAAGTAATGTCCAGGAACACATCTATTTTGTTAACTGAGTTATTCCTGTAAATAGATAATGCAAGCCCCATCACTCAGTATGTATAAGCCCTGCATTATCAGTTCAAATTTGACATAATGAGTGGCAATATCTGAACAGGAGTTAGTATTCACTGAATGTGAATAGAATTCTCCAGCTATTTAGCAGATAGTCTGCTAAAACAAATCCTCTGATTAATTGATTGATTGATTGAATTTATGGCATCCAAGGTGGCTGATCATGCTGGAGAGTTCTACTCATGTTCAAGTGAGTTCAGTGCAAGTAAAGTTCCCATTCAGACCTTTCTGCTGAAAATGACGAGATCTGATCTGGACCTGGCAGCAGAGAGGTTTATGGGTCAGGGTGAGCTTACACAATCTTACATGCTACTTGTGTGTTTGTCTACATTGTTTAACTTGAATGTCTCTTCTTTATGTTAAGGGTTCTTCAGATTTCCATTTTCAGCTTAGCTCTGCCATGCTCCTTGGAGTTAATGCTGATGATCTACCAGGATGATACCTATACTGAGATCTTTGATTTTGCACTCCCATATTTTTTCTTAAAATGGATCTTCTGCAGTTACTTGAGTAAGAAAATACCTGCCTTTTTTTATCAAGCAGAGTGCATTTAGAAATCTTAGGAGTTAGACCGATGTTGTCTTCTTTATTTTAATCACTTTAGTTTTATGTTCTATGTGCTTTTTTAAATATGTAATTCTTTAATTAAAGTAAAATGGAGTTCTGGGCCCTGTTCCAGATTTCACCCGATGCTATAGCCTTCATCTTTTCAGTTGAGTTTACTGTATAATCTAAGAACTGTATGGACAGAAATTGGAAGGCAGCAGGATAGTAACTCAATAATCTAGTCAGATCTCTCTACTCAACGTACCCAAGTCCTTCTGCTTGGCTAACTCAGTAATCAATTAGGGTATTTGTAATCCATTAGGATACTTTACTGTGTCTTTAGTCCTGATGAAAAAGCTGGGGTGGCATTCATGGCAAACCTCTGGAATCAAAAATTAAGACAGGAAGAAAGACTGTTTGAGGTATATAACAGATTTCATGAAGGCTCCCCCACTTTTCCTACAATAATTTGAACACTGAGAAATTAGACTAGTTGTCTGAGAATGTAAGTATGTAGCCCACTTTAGCCTAGCTACCTTTACATTGGCTACCAGCTTGTTTTCAAACTAGACTTAAAGTTTAAACTAAACTCAAGGTCTAAATATCACCTTATAAAACCATCAGTTTAATATATTACCATAAACTTCTCTCCCAGGGAGACACAATGGTGTTATCATTGGTATTTCACACTGAATAGGTTAAATAAAATTTTGAATACCAATAGATTCAAACACTGGAAATGTCAGATAGATAAAGAAGATGGTTTTCATTAATGGTGGGCTGTTATTATAGCCAACATTTTTCTCAAATGCGGGATGTCATTTTTCAAATAATGGGTAAAACTGAGCTTAGAACCATTGAGCCTATAGGTGGGTTACACACATGAGCTTCATCAATAAGCCTGTAAACTCTCTTTTGCAAAATCATTTAATTGCAATTGAGATTGTATTAGCTTGGTATTGGAAATCTGTGGTAATTCCAGCAAATACAGAGTAGGTCATCAAGGTACTGAAAATGAAAATAAAATAATAAATTGAAATAAAATAAAATGATATAAATATTCTAATATGGAAGATAACCAGATGGAACTGAACTGGGAAAAAGATGGATATTTCTCTGTTTTTCTATATCATATTTAATCATAATGCAGCAATTACAGTGAACATGTTCCTTTTTCCTTTGTGTAAAGTTCTGGATCTTTTAAATCCAGAAGGCAACCTGGGGCAATTGACTTACAACATTCTGTGGCATTTTTGCCCATAAATTATTGTTATTTCATTTATTTCATCTTATACAGTTATGTTCCTATTAACAATTCACCATTACTCTGAGCATAAAGTGGGGGCATATTAATATTTTTTTCCATTGCCTGTTATTTGGATACTGACAACCATACAATGAAGTGTAATAAGAAGCAAATATTTGCTTAATCTCCTTATTAGTCTCAACCAGAATGCCATTATGCCTCTTTTAAAGCAAGAATTATGACATTTTGCTACTGTTTTTATTACTGTAGGCTAACATCTTGTACACTGTGATGTTATTTGCAAAGAAAAGATGTCTAATAACATATCTTTTTTAATTGTCCTACTTATTTACAGTGCATTGATTTCATGCTTTTTTTGCATACCCTCTTTTCCCATGTTTTCCTTGGACCATATTTTAAAAGATTTTCATCCCCACCAAAAGTGTTTACCTAATTTAATATGTATGAGAAATATTTTATGGTTTGCACAATGAGTTTAGAAAAGAAAGCTTGTGTATAAAGATATTGGTAGCTGAAAATGTTGGTTTTATGGTCGTGAATCAGAATGCATCAATAACCCAAACAAAATAAGTAACCTCAACAGAATTCTAAAGACTTTCCCCCAAAAATGAATAATCTCTGTTTTAAACTACTGAAAGTCAATATTTCAGCTTGAAAGGATTAATTGACATGATTTGGTGGTGATATAATATTTTATATTTAAAGCATGTATACAGAACCAGTGCAGTGTAGTGATTCGAATGTCAGACTAAGACTCTGAGACAAGGGTACAATTCTTACTCAGCCATGAAAACACAAGGTGTGACCTCACGGAACTCTCTCTCCTCTGAACAAATCTTGCTGAGACAATCCCATAATAGTTTTGTTTTAGGGTCACCATAAGCCAGAAGTGACATGATGCAACCCCCCCACACACGCATGCACGCACACACACACACACACACACACACAAAATGCATACATGATGTGCTCTACCTCAAAATACAGGACATGTCTTCCAAAGCATGCTCTTTTGGCCTCAAGATAAATATTATTTTATGTTTGCCTGGTTATTGAAGATTCTTTTCATGCAGTCTTTTCCCATGATACTTTACACTCAGGCCCCTTTGTCTTGGATTAATAAAGGTTAATGAGGATGGTACTGAAAAGGATCACGTAGGCAAACAGTGTCAACAAGCCTTGGTGCAGCCAGAATGAGCCAAGTCTAAATTACATGAAGAGGATGCAAAAAGTTTCGTTATTAAAAATGTTGATCTGAGAAAAAAAAAAGATTGTTACACTAGGAATGCTAATGATCTTTTCGTGGAACTGTGCCATTCTTTCAACAAGTTTGATAACAGTTCTCTCTCTTGAGAGGTAAACTCTTGGTCAGGATTGCAGTAACTCTCTCTGGATTCCCTAGCAACCATAGGCCAACCTTCTCCTGTGGATGAGAACTACTATTCAATTCTGTAAGCACCCACCCCCCTTCCTGGGCAACAGGATGGAGTACATACTCTTTAGTTATCAGTCAACCCATGGCCAGGCCAAAATTAGAGTGTCTTCATATAACATCAATGGTTTAAATGCACCAATCAAACACAGCACTTAATTTACCACAAAACATTGAAGACAAATATAACCTTTTTTCAAGAGACTCGTCTAAGCAGAAATGTTACAACAGTCCTTTGAAACCCCATGATTGGGGAACAGTGTTGTACAAGTAGTTCTTCTAGGAGATAGACTTTATAATAATCTATAAAATTGTTGATTTGTCACTGTTATTATGTATAAAAATAGGAAAGTGTGGTTTGTTTTTGTTAACATGTCTCCTTGAAGGGAAAGAAGTCACTCTGGGTAGTTATTATGCCCTCAACTGTCAACAAATCCACTTCTTTTCCAAAATGTATGACTGTTTAGGAAGCTTTAAAGAGGGACCCATTATACATGGAGGTGACTCAAACCTTGCCTTCAATGACGGCTTAGATAAATCAAAGCTCACATGTAAGTCATCATGATCATCTGAATCTTTTTAAAGAATAACCAACACAGGAATTTAATTGATATTTGGAGACATCTCTACCTTGCTAGCCGAGACTATTTTTTTATTATGATCAGCACAAACTATATTCTAGAACTGATTATTTTTAATTTCTGTTGCATTGATTGATCAAGTTAATTTAATAGAGATTGAGCCAACTGATAACAATGACCATAGACCATTCATATGAATTTGGAAGTCAGATAAAGCACAACATACTCCATTTTCCTGGTTACCTAAGCCTGCATTATTAACAAAATCCCAGGTGATTAAGTATTAACAAAATCCCAGGTGATTAAGGAAACATATAGAAATGTCCACTTGTATACTGAAAATGTTGCAGTAAGCACCTCCAAAACATTATGGGATTCTCTCAAAGCAGTAATTAGAGTCTTGTTTATTAAGGAAAATATTAATTTAAAGATGGTGAAATCACAAATACAGAGAAAACTCTAGAAACAGATAGCAAATTTGGTTTGGATCTCTCTCTCTCTCTCTCTCTCTCTCTCTCTCTCACACACACACACACACACAGGATCTCTCCTACTTGTCTTATCAAAAAAAAAGAGGGCTTCACTAGAATCATTAACTTAGATAAATACATAATACTATGATTTACATAAAATGATTTTTTATGAATATGGACCCAAAGGTTTCAAATTACTAGCTAATGCCCCAAATCATAAATCTGAGAAAAATATAATAGTTTAAAACTATTCAACACAAAATTTGATGATTCCCCAAGACATTAACGATGAATTAGTAGGTTTTTATTCTAATTTGCTTTGAGTTATCACTATTGCCTAATTATAATGAGTCTTTTGCCACCCTAAAGAGCCAGACATTTTCTGAGGAACACCATGACTAATAGTCCTTTTAGTACCTCAGAGATAATGCAAGCAATAAAGGTTCTCAAGCCTGGTAATTCTCCAAGCCTAGATGGTTTGATAAGAGCCATTGTGATGTAGTGGTTTGAACATTGGACTATGACTCTGGAGACCATGGTCTGAATCCCCACTCAGCCATGGAAACCCACTGGATGACCTTGGGCATGTCACACTCTCTCAGCTTCAGAGGAAGGTAAAGGCAAACCCCTTCCGGACAAATCTTGCCAAGAAAACCTTGTGACTTGCTTCTGGGTTGCCATAAATTGGAAACAATGTGAAGGCACACAGCAGCAGCAGCAGCAGCAGCAGCAGCAACAACAGTGGTTTGACTGGATAATTTTATGAAACTTTTAGAGATTCAGTGATTTTTCACTTAACAACTCTCTTCAATGATATTCTAAGTGGACAGTGCCATCCAAATAGTTGGAATGAATCCAAGGGTGTAACGTTGTTAAAGCAGCAGGTGATCCTTTATCTGTAGCTGTATAAAGTCTGATTTCACTCCTTAATCAGGACCATAAATCATTATCTTCCATCTTAGCTAAGACCCTCAACTGCTTTATTGACAGTTACATAAAATATGATCAGACAGGTGTCATACCTGAGTGTAGCATTTCTGATAGAATTCAAAGATCACTGAACATATTTTACTATGCCAATTCAAATACGCAACCCATGACTTAGATTTCATTGGATGTTCTTAAAACCTTTGATAGAACTGAATGGTCCTATTTGATAAAATTGTTGGAAAACTGCATTTTGTGAATACATTCATCTCAAGTAATCATGTCTGTATGGAAATTCAAAGGCAAATGTTTATACATATAAACACATGCCATATTGAAATACTGTCCTGACAATCTGCATAATCACAAGGTACAAAACAAGGATGTCCTATATCTCCAATAGTACAGTCAGCGCTCCACATTTGTGGGTTTCACTTTTGCGGATTTGATTATCCATGGATTATTTGCTGTCACCTCTGGTGCCTTCCTATGCCATTTTTAATAGGGAACGCAAGCCTTGTGAGGCTGAGAAACTGCAAATGAGGCTTGTATGTCCCTATTAAAAACGGTGTGGGGCAGCAGTGGAGGGCAATGAGCTCCAAGAGCCACTCACTTCTGCCTTATGAAGGAACCCTTATGCCTCAAAGGAATCCATGGTGGGTTGAATATGGTGATCACACTTTTTGTGTGTGTTAAATATGGTTTGGGAGGGTCTAGAGTTATTCACATTTTTTTCACTTTCACGGCAGTCCTTTGCCGCTAACCCTAGCAAATGTGGAGGGTTGACTGTATTGATAAGATTTAATAAATTAGTTTCTGATATTGTTGCTAATAAACACTAGCATCTTATTAAATTGTTTGCAGATGATATATTCCTATTTCTTCCTGATCTGTAAACTCTATAGCAGCTCTTCAGAAACTCCTTGGCTATTTTAGTCAATACTCTAGATTCCAAGTAAATTATATCAAATCAGATATTATGTATTTTAATATATCAAATGAAGAGCAACATGTTTATGTAATCTGACTAAGATTCACGTTTGTTACTCAGACTTTAAATACCTGGGTACAATTCTTACTAAGTCCCTAGGCAGACTGTATATCATAATTACTATCTACTAATCACCTGGATGAAAAGAAAATTTGACAAATGGTCTATTTTAATTCTATCACTGCTAGGCAGGATTATTGACATTAAAATACAGGTTATTCCCCATTTTACATTTCTATTTCAAACTCTTCATATCTATAGATATAGATATAGACATAGATAGATAGATCTGGTTAAACTTGCTAAATGGCAATTGCTGATTCAAAATTTTATTTTTGAGGGGAAGAAAACCTAGATTTTTATAAAGCATCACAATATAGTCCCAGTATAGCAAGAGGTTTTGCTATTTCAAACTATAAACTATATTTTGAGGTATCCCAGTTATGTAAAATAATCCAAATCATCCATGAGGATGATTCTAGTACCTGGGTCAATACAGAACTCTCCAGTGACTCACAATATAAAATATCACTACCTTTTTTTTTTAATGATGTGGACAACAGCAAAAACTAAAATGTTAATCATTACTTAAAACAACTCTGTGTGTGGAGTAAAGGGGTTAATCAGTTAGCTCTAAGAATGTCTCCAATTTGTTCTATCATGGTCCTATCACTGTACCATGTTTGGTATAGACATTGCCAAACAAACAATAGAGAAATAGGAACAGAGGGGTGTTTATTGGGTCAAGAGTCTTTTCCAAAAGGAGAACTCATATCTATAGACTATATATAACAATTTTCAGGTCTCCAAATTTCATAGCTGTAGCGCTTCCATATTTATAGCTTTGAAAAATGTCTCTTCCACATACATGGCAATGCAAGAGCAATTACTGGTTTTGAAGAATTGTGTACATCCTCAAATTTTATAATTAAGGGGATTGTGTCTAGAATATATATACGGCTCCTAGATGCTTCTAGCAATGTACCTTAGAATATGGTGGGAATAAAAGTTAAATTGAGTGTTCACCAATGTTGACTGGATGACACCCTTTCAGCATCTCATAGGAAACAGAGCCTTAAGTGTTGCACCACTGGTATCTTACTGCATGTAAAGCCTGCAAAATCAATACCATCCTATCTTCAGGTTGTTGGAAAGGCTGTAGTGCCCTCAGTTGAAACATTCTGGAAAGAAGTTCTAGAATGTATAGTTAGAAATGACAGATCAACCTGTCCATCAGTGCTGAGTGCAAAAGGTGCAGCCAAGCCTTGCACTCAAGGCCTGCCCAGCCTGATAACTCTCTGTGATCAGAACTGAACAGCCAGGGAGATCTCTGAATCAAGCCAGGGCCAGGACAAACGGGTATGCCTCATTTCCCCCCTTTTGAGAATGCTGTCGCTTCCTCACTCTTGTCCCCCCTTGGCTTCTTCCTTTCAGGACTCTCTCCATTTACTGCCTTTCCTAAATCTGTCCTTCACCCAGATATAAGGATTAGCAGTGATTTATATTTTCCAAGATTGTGGTACTGTTGGCACTAAGGTCAAGATGATATTATTGGTAGCGTGTGTATTCCAGGATTCAGAAAAGACTCTGGGAGACTGTTTTAAAGAACACAGAACTCCAAACATTTATTGAAACACTGTTGCTTAAATTTGTTTTATATCTCAATGTTTACAAACAGCACACCATTCTTTTCTCTTTCTCTCTCTTTCAATTCATTCACCATCTTTTGTACACCCAATTTCTCAATTCTGTCCTCCACAGAGCTATTCAAATCTCCAACCTCCCTCAAACACACCACAAATCATACTCTTCTTTAATCACTCTCCAGACAGTTAAAATCTGTTATTTTCCTCTTTCCACCAGTCCTTCCCCTTGGCTAGCCCAGGTTCCATTTCACCATCCAATCAGCTTAAACACTCTCATTCTAAACACTGGAAAACTTTAAACAGAATTTCTCTCTCAAAATGACTTGATAGAGTATGAACAATTGCACTCATGGAGAAATTAACCTGTCAAATTCAATCTTCCAAAGGATTAATAACAACAGATAAGTTTTCCAATAGATGGTATGTGTTCATTACTTATACAGATTCCCCCCTCCCACTATGGACCCCCATCTGCCCATCAGAAATATTGGAAGAATTTTTCTTGGTTGTTGTAAAAATATTTGCCTATGTATTTTTATGTAAAGGGGGGGAAAAGGTAACTTAAAATTTGATTCTTCACAAAACTTTCTGAACCCCACTTTCTGTTTTAGTGTACAACATACATAGCTCTGGATTGTTTCTATATCATTTTAAATTTTGTAAAGTTGTCTCATTGTTCTGAAACCTTTGACTATGGGGCAACACACAGATATTTTAACAAACAGGCGATGAGGCAAATGCCTGAAAAACAGACACATGTTACCTGTTTCATATATTCATGATTCCTAGTAATAAATGATTTTAAAATAATAAAATAAAATAAGTTAATAGTGCTCTAACCCTTATGGGAGGCAGTGTCAGCTGTAATCTTAAGATTTTTAGAAATTAAGCAAGGGAGAATATGCATAAAATACCATGAAACCTTTAAAAAAAGAAGAAAAAGAACAAATCTTAATTTCTAACTATGGTGCAACAATAAATGCTAATTCTATGGTCATTCAAGGGGTAAGGCAAATATACATATGGCAACTACAGGATCAGATCAGTTCACCGAGCTTCTTTTTCTTGTTAGACTACCTTCTCCAAGCAAACAAATCTCAACAGGTATTGAGCTGGGTCTCTCCTTTCTTCCCTCCTGATTTCTGTCAAGAAAGGTAGGCCTCCCTCCTCACAGACAGCTTTAGACACAACTGTCAAGTCCAACATATCAGTTTTGTGGAAATATTTACTTGAAATGTTTACATACCTCCTGCACCAGAAGATTCTGAAGATTTTTAAGAGATATAACACAGGTTTCAGCATTTTTTTTTAAAAAAAGAATTAATATGGTGACTTTGAGATGGAAGCCAGGTATGAGTTTAATAATCCATCAAAGCCTTCCACAGCCTTAAGGCAGCCCTGAAGCACTGGATTTATGTGAAAATGCATTTCAGTTTTTGATAATGAGTCTGGCATTAAAACGGATCAATGATGGGTTTGATTCAGTCACGTATATCTAAATCCCATTGCTCTGAATAGAAAATAATGTCCTTAAAGCTGCAATAATAAATAGGTTTACAAAACAATCTTGAGTAGAGTTGAAGCCGGGAAGGTAACAATGAGTTATCGTCCATTCTAAAAGCACTGATGGTTTGTGTTAGACAGGTCTATGTCTGTGTGTTTGAGGCTGACCCTGGAAAAGTTACTGTTTTAGATTTCAGCTTCTACCAGTATGACTTATATCCATACTGTTTGGTTTCTACTACTCCAGGCCTACCTGGAGATAGCACTCGATATCACTTTGATATCAGACAATTTGGGTTTCCTCTGCCACCCCGCTCCACGTGTTTGTGAGGCCTCCGGACAAGCACGTAAACAGGTACAGCTGATAATTGCTGGACATTCCATCCTCCACCCAGGCAGGCCAGATAACGCTGGTTCGTTGCTTCAGGGACCTTTCTGGCAAACACCTCATTGCATATGTGCAATACTAACAAAGGCTCCCTGCCCCGAGCAGGTAACCTGACAAAGATGTACTAAGCGCTCCGCATTTGCATGCTGGCTACACTATTGTTAATTCGGCTCTAAGTCAATCATGCTAAATTCTGACCTTTCCAAGGCTTTGTCCCGCTCCTAAAACACATTGTTCTCACCAAGTAAAGTATGGCCCGCAGTCACAATTCACCCTATAAAAACCCCTGATTCTGAGACCTTCCTCAGATCGCTCCGGACTTCCATCCCACCTTGCTGCCACTTTGCCCGGCGAGCCTTCCCCTCAGTTCCGGTAACTGAGACTGCTCAACCCTGGATCGCTCGGACTGCTCTGCCACGCCGAGTTTCTTCATTGCACCCCAACTCCGCTCTCAAGGTCCAGGACTACGAGATAGGTGTCATATCACCCATTTCCCTCTAAAAATCCCTATTTCAAGTCAATCTCTGATTCTTTAGTTAACTGTGTGACTGTGGTGTTTTTAATATTTGTCTGTACTTAATAAACATCAATTTTATTACTTTAACTCATCTGACTGCTTGACTGACCTGACCCCGTAGACGCTGGGTTGCAAGATCCTGCTGAGTTACCCTGCCTCTCGCTAGCTTTAGTGATTTTCAGCTAATTTCCCCCAAAGTTGTGTTGTTGTTTGGTTATTTGGGTGTCCCTCCCGGGACCCCCAGAAGTCAGGATAACATACTGTAATCCAAAAAGTATCCTTCACAAGTCCTGTGTGGGGGAGGATTTGAACTTACCTTTTTGTCATTGCCAGCGGTTAGTTTCTAGGTTCCTTTGTGTTCATTCAAACATGAAGGAAAATAATCTGTACTGGCCTGAGGCTAGCATATGCAAGGTCGCTACTCCTGGGGCTTTGGGAAAGGAGGCACTTGGGACTGAGTGGCTTTACATCTATACTCTGTGACCAGAATAACCCATTTTGCGACCTGTTAACAAAAACAGAGAAGTGAACATATTTACAGCCATGAGCTCTCTCTGGGGTCTGTTAGGGGCCTCTGACTCCCACCTTAGTCTGTCAGCAGAGGTTTTCTTTGCTGGCAGGGGGATATTTCTATTTTGAACTACCTCCTCACAAAAAGCTTTCTTATTAGGGAGTGAGCCCTGTTGAACACAATGGAATTTATATCTGAATCGAAGCATGCTACATCTTTTTCCCACTGAGATCAGTAGAACTGAAAAGGTGCTTCAGATTAGCTGGATTGTGCCTTGTGTTTACAGAAATTTGACCAGTAGCGCTGCTGTTCTTCCACATTCTTATGTGTTTATGTGTGAATAAAGTCATGAGTGTTTTGTTTTAAATTAAAGCATGAAAAATGAACCTACCATTTTATTAAGAAGATTAGTCAAAAGAAAAAGAAAACTGACTAGAATTCATGTGACAATATTTTTTAAAATGCACTTGAAAAAGAGAACAGGCAGTATAATTAATTGGTTGTAAAAATGCCAGTAAAATAATTTCTGCAAATTGGATGTTGAATTACCCATTTAGTATTACTGTTCATTACAGAAGTGGAGATAACAGAATTCTTTGCAAAAAGAGCAACTTGGCTTACTATTTTTCAGTCGCTTTCTCCCACAGATCTTGTAACCTGATGGGATGATGTACAGAAAAATGGTTGACTGCTTATGTTGCATCCAGATCAGTGTACAAGATAGTTGAAGACTGCATTCTTTTTTTCTCTTTAATTAAGCATATGCTTAATTTTGGTCTGGGTATATGATGGAACAAAAGAGCTTTAGGCAAAGGGAACTAAATTTAGTTCTGGGAATAACTACCAGAACTTTTTAGGATTTTAGTTATTCAGATGTATATGTACTTGCCTGAAGAGCTCATGAAATAGGATAAAGCATTACATTAGTGAATTCCCAATCATAAGGAGATCTCAGGTCTCATATAACTCTGGGAATGTTCTTTCTTAAAGTGCACCTCCTATAATTTTCTGTCAACTAGTGAAGATGAGTAAGGGTCCTTCCTGATTGAGGAAGGATATTAAGGCATGGAAGAAGATTAGTAAATGAATCCCATAGAATAGTTCCTGAGAGAAGAAGCAGACCATCTTCTTTTCCTTCCAAGACGTGACAAGGTGCTAAATATTTCATAAGCCTTGCTTATATATTGTCTCATCTTCAGATTATGTGAGTGAAATAGTCTCTTATTATGACATGTCCTAATGTGACTGCAAAACTCATAGGTGGGAATTTGGGACCAAAATTTAAGAAACTTCAAATGAAAGAACTGTAAATTCTATGACTAACCTGTTCTGTGCTGATAATAAACATTTGTATCCCAGTATGAAACTAGTGCATTTTTCTTCTCTTGCTCAGGAGTCTCTGAAGAGAACAGACTGTTGTTTTCTTTTGGTGACACTGGACAGGTATGCTTTGATCTGCCTGAATGGTGCCTTTTGGAGTAATGAAAAAATAACGGACGTCAGGTTTGGCTAACAAGCATTCTGTCCCCTTCCATTTTTTAAAAACTATATATCTTTTTTTGCTTAAGGCATCACTCAGAATCTGTTTTAGGGAAGGTAGTTCAGCAAATAGTGAAAGATATCTCACATGGCTTAGGGGCACAGTCAGCCCCGACCCCCATTGGTATTGAGTTGGAAGAAGCGAGACCTGGAATTTGCATTCCAGGAAAATGTTATTCTACTAAGGATGGAAAGAATATTTGAGAATATTTTTAAAAATGGTCAAATAACATACTTAGTGAAGTATAAGTTGATACAAGATTCTGTCCATTATTTTCTCCAGAGAAAATGGTGAGTGCTGTTTTCTGTACAAAAATGTGAGGTTATTGTGCAGAATAAGTCCCAAAACTGTGAATACACAGAGGGACAAAAACTGCTAAAATTCCTTATTGCTTCCTTTAAGAACTAAGTGAAGAATTGTTGCAATGAGCCTTCAAGTCATTTCCTAATTCTGATAACCCTAAAGTGAACTTATCAGGGGGTTTTCTTGGCAAGATTTGTTCAAAGGGGGTTTACCTTTGCTTTCTGCAGAGGCTGAGATAGTGTGACTTGCCCAGAATAACTCAGTGGGTTTCCATGGCTGAGAAGGGATTCAAACCCTGTTGTGAGGTATTGTAGTTAAATGCTCAAACCACTACACCATTCTGGCTTGAGTGAAAAATTATATTCCTATATTCCAGTGCTAGTTTTGTATGTCTTTTCAATTTATAAAGACCTTCTGATTCCTTGGTTCCCTTAAACCGGCAGGGGTATTGCTTTTTTGAATTGCATAAAGCCTTTTATCTGAGCAAGGTACTTGGAATTATGGATCTAGATCTGTCTGGAACTTATACACAAGCTGTTCTTTTCTTAATTGAGAGCAGCCATAACATTTTCCTTCATTATATAGCTGGACTGATGGATAATTATTGGCTGCATTCATCTGCAGCTTCTGTGGAGACTAGCATGATGAAACTTATATTTGGATGCTAATGGAACACTGAGGAAAATGAATTGGCAATGAGGTTGAGAAGTAACAGCTTCGGTGAGAATATAGCACTCCCATGTGATGGACTACAAATTTTCTAGCTTTCCAACATCTGCTTTGAAAAGGAAATGCTCTCTGATCTGGGGAGAGATTTTTCCCCCTATTAAGTCAACTCTTATCATCTAATTACAAAGTAAACTCAAAGCTTCGCACTACTGCCAATAGGTAATGAAATATGATCCCAGTTGGGAGATGCATCTGTGTTTGAAACTAAAATGAGGAAAGCACCTGTCCTGCAAGCCCTTTAGTTTCACCTCACATGTCGCTAAGATGTTTGTCAGATGATACATCCGTTGGTCTTGTGGGTCTCAGTTGGGCACTAATGAATCATTTTTTCCTCATAAAAGTGTATGTCTTTAGTTAGTAAACACTGCCAAGTATTGATTTGACAGTGAGAGTGGGACAGTGGCTGTCACAAATAAACTAATTGGCTGGCATACTCTTAGTGACATATGGAACTGTAAGTCCATCGTAAACTTGAATATGTCTTTTTATGGTTGTGGCCAAGGGATGTATTCACTGCCTTCATTGTACAATGACCCATACCGCCTCAGGTCTCACTTTCCAACTGCAGTGTCAACCTTCACAGCCATTTCATGGGTGGCAGAAAGCTGGGAGCATTGGGGAAGTGCTTGACTATACTCATATAGCAGATGACGAATGACAAAGGCATCTTCTAGGGTACCCTGAGGGCCCTCCAGAAGTCCCAGAGAAGAATATCGTTCTGCATAAGGACAAAGCCAGAGTCATAGCCAGATGCTTCTCTGGTGCCCCTTTCCATTGACCACGAAATGGACATGGAAGGAGGGCTCCTGGAGAAGGACAGTGAATTCTGTAGGAAGGGAAATGGTACAGAGCATACTTCCATCTGAACCTTATGTCATGTCTCCTCAATGCAAGATATCCACCCTTTATGTGGGTGTGTTGATTTTATAGTGTTTCTTTAAAAGGAAAAAGAAAGCATCTTAAAAATGGTTTCGTTACATTTTTAAAAATCCGTTTATAAACAAAGGAAAATAAGAAAGAGGAATGAAAAAAACAGGGAAAGATGGAGGGAAGGAGTATGATATGAATGTGACCTAGACATATCCACTGGTATAAAGGGACCATGTTTCCTAGAACAGATTTGTTTGGAAGTTGACATCTACAAAATACACATTTATGAATAGTTAAAGCAGTGAGATCTTTTACCTATTGGTGATGCATGTTTATCTTTCCTACTTTTGAGTACTTTAGCAACAGTGATAGCATTGAGAATCAGACTAAACACTTATATATCCCATGACTGAAAGAGGCATTCACAGGGATGAAACAAATCTTGAAAATTATTTAAACATATTGTGGACCTTTTCCAGGTCAATCTAGCTTATTGGGAAATAATAATAATAATAATAATAATAATAATAATAATAATTATTATTATTATTATTATTATTATTATTATTATTATTATTATTATTTTAAAACACAACTAAGGTGAAACCTATTCATACAATCATAGAATCATAGTGCTGGAAGAGACCACAAGGGCAATTTAGTCTAACCCCCTGCCATGCAGAAATACACAAGCGAAGCACTTATGGTATGCCATATGGCCATCCAGCCTCTGTTTAAAAACCTCCAAAAGGAGACTTCACCACATTCTGAGGCAGTGTATTCCACTGTTGAAATGCTCTTACCATTAGGAAGTTCTGTCTATTGTTTAGGTGGAATCTCTTTTCCTAAAATTTGAGACCATTGCTCCATGTCCTAGTCTCTGGAGCAGCAGAAAATGAGCTTGTTTCATCCTCCATATGACATCCCTCCAAATATTTAAACATGACTATCAACTTCTTTTCTCCTACCCAGCTCCCTAAGCCACTCCTCATCAGGCAGGATTTCCAGTCCTTTTACTA
This sequence comes from Ctenosaura bakeri, assembly GCA_948474755.1. Lineage (NCBI taxonomy): Eukaryota > Metazoa > Chordata > Lepidosauria > Squamata > Iguanidae > Ctenosaura > Ctenosaura bakeri. Next base: position 31,510 of record CAOLHI010004067.1, read on the forward strand.
TTTTGTTCTCCCTCTTCTGGACACATTCTAGCTTATCAATATCATTTTTGAATTGTGCTGCCCAGAACTGGAAACAAAACTCCAGGTGAGGTTTGACCAAAGCAAAACAGAGTGGGACTTTTCCTCCCCTCAACCTAGACACTGTACTCCTATTAATGCAGTCTAGAATTGCATTGGCTTTTTTAGCTGCTGCCGATTTACTTGTGGTGGCCCACAAGCAAATTGAGGTCCAGAAACTACTCTGTTGCTGTCCATATTATCTGCTTCCATAGTTCTTGCCCTTTTCCTTGCCTTCTCTTCCTTCACTTCTTCCTCTTGCTCAGTATATATAACAGTGTGCACAGCATGTCCCAAATCAACCCTGTGGGACCAAGAAGGAATAGAAAGGGAGGTATTGCACTGCATTCCAAATCCTGTTATTTGAGACCAGCTAGGTCAGTGTGCTTGTGGGATGGGGATGGAACACCTTTGAATCAAGTGGATCCAATGGTGGCTCTTGCCTAAACCCACAGGTCATATGAGAATGCCTCATTTTGAGTTTTTCCTCTGGTGATAGTTTTCCGCACATCCAAGCACAACAGGATACTTTGTCATGGTAGAATCCCCATTCTGACTGCAGGTGAAAGTTGCTGAACAACTACTGATATGCCAGTCTAACCCTTTTTGATAACCCTTTTTAGCAAAATGTCACAGGTCAATCCTTATGCCTTGTTCTTCTAATAAGTAAGATTTTTTTTTAACATGACCAATTTTGCAGAGTTCTAAAAAATGAAACTGGGGGTGTTACCCTGTAAGTTGGGGGTCCCGGGAGGGGTGCCCAAATAACCAAACAACAACACAAGATGGGGAAATTAAGCTCTAGCACTCTCTTAAACTAATGAGAGGCAGGGTAACTTTAGCTAGGATCTTTAACCCTGTGTATACAGCGTCAGGTCAGAGAGCGGCTAGACAAGGTTTTAAAGCAACAAACAATATTTTATTGAGGACAAACAACATGAAAGACACAACATACACTAACTAACTGAGAAATAGAAATAGAGAGCTTTGGGGAATGGGTAATACGACTCCTGGTCTTGTAGTCCTGGAGAGAAGCGGAGGTTGAGGGGAAGAAAGCTCAGTGTGGTTTGCTGAGGGGAGCTCACTGGACAAACCGACGGCAAGGCAGGATGGAAGTCCACAGTAGTCCCAGGAGGACTTGAAAATGGGACCTTTTATAGGGTGGATTTTACCTACAGGCCATGCCATGCTTGGTGAGAACAAAGAGAATTTGTAGCTGGACAAAGGTGTTGGAAAAGGTCAGGTTTTGCATGACGAGCTTAGCGCTGGATGACAATAGTATGGCCAGTATGCTAATGGCCCAACATAAAGGAATGGCTTGGCACTTGGCCATGCGTCTTTGTGTACATTCACGCTGAGCAAGGCCGGTTTGCAAGAAGGTTTCCCCTGAAGCATCGGAGAGGCTTAAGTTGCCTGCCTAAATGAGGTTTGGAATTTACAACCATTAATGGCCGCACCTAATACATGCTTGTCTGGTGGACCTCTGCAAACACGTGGAGTAGGGTGGCAGAGAAAGGTCAAGTAAAGGCCAAATTATTTGATATCAAAAGGATATCTAGTGCTCTCACTAGACATATCATAACCGTAGTAACAGGGGAAAAAGTCCTGTAATACTAAAGGTAGAATCTTGTTGGTGACATACAACATCCTTTATTTGGATGTTGCAGAAGGAGGTATTCATTTACCACACAAGCTCCCAAGAGTTGGTACATTCTGCCATGACCAAGGTTGGAGAAAGGAGGGCAGGAGATGATCAAGGCGATTTCCGCACGGGCTTAAAGAAATGGTGCAGAGAGTCCTCCAGGGAGGACGTCTGCACCTGGGAGCGGACTGGGTCGGACCTACTTAGTGTAGTTCTGCACCTCAACCCACTCCGGAATGACCTGAAGTGATTGTCCAGCGTGCTTTTGAAAGATCACTTGAAACAGGTCTTTCAAAAGCACAGAGCGTGCCACTCCATTCCCGCGCTCCGGTGCAGATTTGCAGGCTTGCAGCTGTGTGAGCCTGTGATCTGCTGGGGGTGTGCTTTAGGCTGGTGAGCTTTAGCTGTTGGTGGAGAGCCTTGACCAACCGGAAGCTGCCATTTTTGTCCCCGGGGCAGTGCGGAGCGGCAGCCATGGACTGCTCCGGACCAGCCTGGACCCCAGTGTGGAGTCAAGAAGTCCAGTAAGTACCAACACAGGGCGATTCCCTCGTCCCGTGCAGAAATGGCCCAAGTCATCACCTAGCTGCAGTCCTGCAACTGGAAGAAGACAGTTGATGTTGTATCCTGGGACCTCCACCAACTTGGAGTCTGAGGAGGGCAACATCAGCAATATTCTCCTGGCTTCAAGACTGCAGTCAGGTGCTGCCATGGTCACATTCCACTTTCCCCACCACCATTCAATTAATGATTATAACAGCTTGTGAGCTGCTTTTCAAGGGAGAAGAGGAATATGGAAATGCAAGATATATGATTACAACCTAAATGTCTCACAGTTTTGTACATGGCACTTAAAATAATGACAGGACACTCAGGGACCAGGGTTCAATTCCCTGCTCAGTCATAGAAAACCACTGGGTGATCTTGGGCAGGAAGCAAGAAAGAGCCTTAAAGGAAGACAATGACAAATTTCCTCTGAATATATATTGCCATGAAAACCCTAGCATAGCATCACTGTAAGTCAGAGTTGATTTGAAGGCACATAACAACAAAAATAACAACAGCAGCATTTGTGTTTGCTTTACAGGCTTCAAAATAGACATTTGTGTTTGTCTTACAGGCTTCAAAATAATGACACATTGGCCCTTTCCACATGGGGTTAAAAAAATGGTGTAGATCGACCTCCACGGAGGTCATCTACACCGTTACGCGAATTGGGGTGGATTATTCTCGAGTAATTCCACACGCCAATCTGCAGTCAGGCGCCCGCAAGTGGCGGTGCCGCGTGCTTTTGAAAAACCACATTTTATGTGGTTTTTCAAAGGCACGGGTTATCCAGCCCCGTGCAGCCCCGTCACAGCGCCTGTATGGATTTACGGATGCACGAAAGGGCATCCCTGCAGATCGGGCAGGGGCGGGATTTCCAGCTGGCGAGCTTCTCCGATTGGTGGAGAGGCTCCGCCAGTCAAAATCTGCCATTTTGAGCACTGCCAGGCGCTGAGGACGCCGTGGGATGCTGCTCCATGTAGAGCAGCGAAATGCTCTGCTCTGCTCGGCGATAGAATGAGGTAAGCCCACGTTTTAGCGTGGCTTTCCCTGTTTCCCTGCCCGTGTGTGGAAAGGGCCATTGTAAAAGCAAAACGAATATTGGGAAAAGTTCAGCAAACCTACAAGCTTGCATAAGAAGGGCTTCATTTAGGTTGCAATAGCTCATCCTCTAAACAGAGGTTGAACTGTGATTTTAACTTGTGGAGTCATTTTTTGTTTCTTTATGTAGGAAGACATGATCCACATCTATGGCTTCCCCTTTGATGAACTGGGTTATCCAGAAATTTTTGGACATACTGCCAATACACAAATAGGGAAAATGATTTAATATTCACTAAGTATCTATTCAGGAACAGTAATTTCACATGAAATAATTTGAATCTACTTAACATATCCCTGCTGATAGAGGAAAGAATGGAGTAAACAACATGCCAGCTTGACATCTGCTGTCATCATAATTCTTCAAACCCTGAAGAAAAAAAATTAAGTAGATTGAGATCAGTAGAGGCAAGTTCACATAACCTTTTAATACAACTAGATGTGGGTTAACAGTCATCTGCTTCTTTCATTCAAAAGTATTTCTGGATGATTTTCAGTAGCACAGAGAGGTATGATAAAAACTGACTTTGCCTTCCTGTTTGATTCAGTGTGTATGCTTTATATCCATGCCTGCCATACTAATACGGTTGAAAATGTTTATATACCAAAGGATTTTGGAGGTAGAGTTCCATAGCTGCTAAATAGGCATAAGTGTCTAGTCAGAATAGTCAGAATAGGCATAGTCATGTCAGAAGAACACTTAAAAATTCAGATTTACCCTCAAAATGAAGCAGTGAATTTTTGCCACAGACTATTTCCATTATCTAGGGCAAATTCAAACACCAGATTCTGTTTTGAATGGTCTAGGAATTCTTGGGGTGAGGATCCAAGAGAGTAAATAGCTATATTTGTGGCTATAAACTTACTAGATTCAAATTTGTAACAAACAGTAACCTATTAAATATATCTATAAAAATTTGCTATCATGGGGCTAAATGGGTTTCCCATGGTGATCCCATCTCTCTGCTCATAGAACTAACTGTCCCACTGGAAGTAACTTGTAGTGAGGCAATGTTGAAACAGGGCTGTGATGTCTTTGGGGAAAAAAATTATATGGAACACTTTGAAAAGCAAGCTTTGGAAACTGCATCAAAAAAGCCCACTATATGGTTCCGTTATGTGGATGACACTTTTATCATTTGGAGCCATGGAGAAGAAGAACTGACCATGTTTCTGGACCATCTGAACAACATCTACCCCAACATCCAATTTACCACGGAAAAAGAAAATGAAGGAAGACTACCATTCTGGATGTCCTAGTCATCCACAAACCTAACCAATAGTTGGGCCACACAGTTTACAGAAAACCTACACACACTGACAGATATCTACATAAAAACTCCAACCATCACCAGGACAAAAAAGGAGTACAATAAAACCTCTGGTAGACCATGGAAAAAGAATCTGTGAACCCCACCTCCTGAAAGATGAACTGAATCATCTAAACTGGGCTCTACAGGCCAATGGTTACTCCAGTTACTCCATCAGAAGAGCCTCAAGACACAACAAAAGCCACAGAAGTGAAGAGAAGCAGCCAACCAAAGGGAATGTGTTTTTATCATTCATCAAGGGGTCACTGACCGTATAGGGAAACTGATGAAGAAACATAACCTCCAAACAATCTGCAGACTGAACAAGAAAATTCAACAAATGCTATGTTCAGCAAAGGACAAGAGGGATCCTCTAGCCTCTGCTGGAGTTTATCGCACACCTTGCAGTTGTGGGCAGGTCTACATAGGGACTACAAAACCCAACATCCAAACACAAATTAAAGAACATGAAAGACACTGCAGACTGATCCAGCCAGAAAAATCAGCAGTAGCAGAACATGTTATAAACCAACCTGGACACAGAATGCTTTTTGAAAGCACAGAAATTCAGGACTGTTCTGACAACTACTATGTCAGACTACACAGAGAGGCCATTGAAATCCATAAACACACGGACAATTTCAACAGAAAAGAAGAAACTTGGAAAGTAAACAAAATTTAGCTACCAGTACTGAAGAACACTAAAATCAAGACTCAAAATATGGCAATGAACACCACCCAGACTCTGGAGGTCCTTCTACAAGAAACAATACAATAGATTGCTAATGTACTTAACACACTGTTATGCATATCCCCTGACTTACAATACAACCCTGAGGGCTATCCCATTTAACAATAGGCCATCACACAGGCCAACTGTAACATATGCAAATTGCTTTTTCCCTTCCAGGGACTACACAAGTATATATAATCTGTCTCACTTCCATGCCACTAGATCCTCTGAAGATGCCAGCCACGGATGCAGGCGAAATGTCAGGAGAAAATACTAATAGAACACAGCTTCAAAGCCTGGAAAACCCACAACAACCTATGGATTCTGGCCGTGAAAGCCTTCGACTTTACATACCTGACCTTTCTTTTTTTTCCCCTCAGCTGCTCCCCTTAAGTGGGGAAACAAGGAGACATCTAACTATGTCACTAAACCTTAGCTGAATAGAGGAACATGGAATGAAGCAGTCAGTCCCCAAGGGCAGCTTCCTTCTCATAGACTCTTGAATCAGATAGCAGTGTCAGGTAGGATGAGAAAAACTCCCTTCACCATAAAGTAGCTACTCTACTTCATTTCCCCCTCTCTTGTGTCAAACCAAATAAGTGTGGCTTGGAAAGAAAATGAACAGCCATGAGACGAAATTACATCACAACATCTCTGTCTGCTTTTTACAGGATACCAGTTGTAGGAATACCTGATACCTGTTGTGAGAATTACCTGACTCCTAATTCCTATTCAACTCTGTGATGAACTTACTGTGGCCATTTCCGCACTACAGTGTTAAACTGCTGCTATTCCACTTTCAATGCCCTGTGGAATTCTGGGGTTTGTAGTTTACTGAGACCAAAGAGCTCTGTGGCTGAGAATTCGAAATGCCCTTCCTTAAACTACAAACCCCAGAATTCCATAGGAGGTTGATAGTGGAATAGCAGCACTTTAACACTATAGTGTGGAAATGGTCACTGTGTCTGTCTGCACCTTCAACCCTTCCAAGGAGGGCAGATTTCAAGACACCCTTTTGTGTCTTTTGCAAAGGTAGCAACACCAGTTACCACATTTTTATCATGGATACACAGGAATCCAAGCTGAAACACTGAGGAACCAAGGAGGAACTAGTATGTGCGTGAAGACTATCCAAAGAACTAGGCAAGAGAGTCAGATCCATTCCAGTTTATAATTAAGTAGCAAGCAGAGAGAAGTATTCAGAACAGAGTTTAGAATGTTACTGACAGAAAAAAAAAGTAATGTTTTGTATTTCTTGTTGCTCTGCCTATTAGTTTGGCTTTTATCATTGTTTATTGGCTGTGGGGGGAGGAGCAGTACATTCTGTTGCACATTACTATGTTACTGCAGGTTAGGCCTCCTTGGAGACAGCACAGAGATATCATTTTGATATCAATAATTTGGCTGTCTTCCACCACCCCTCTCCATGTGTTTGTGAGGCCCCCGGATAAGCACAGAACTAGGCTTGGTCATCAAACGCTGCAATATCCCAACACAATACAGGCAGGCCAGAAATAGCCAGATCACCGCTTTAGGAGACCTCTCTGCAAACACCCTCATTATGTATGCACGTTGAGTACAAAGAACTCCCTGCCCTGAGCAGGCAACTTGACAAGCTGAATACTCAAATGCCAAGCACTCTATGTTTGCATGCTGTCTACCTCTTTGTCAGTTCGGACTTAATCATGCTAAATTTTGACCTTTCGAAAGCTTTGTCTCTTGCCCGAAACTCATTGTTTTCCCCAAGTACGGAATAGCCTGCAGTTACATTTCTCCCTATAAAACCCCCTGATTCCGAGACCTTCCTCGCATCGCTCCCGAGTTCCAGACTGCCTTGCTGCCTTTTTGCTTGGCGAGCTTCCCCGTAGCTCCACATGCTGAGCCACATCAAACCCCAGCATCACTCTCTATTCTTCCAGGCTTCAGGACAGGTTTCATATCACTCAATTCAACAATCCCTCTCAAAATTCCTCCAACCTTTATTTTCCTTAGTTACTTGTGTGATTGTGTGTTGCATACACTGCGTGTCTATATTTAATAAAATCTCAATTATTCTTATAACTTGGTTTGCTTCTTGACTTGGCCTGAGCCCATAGACATTGGGTAAAAGCTTCCGCTGCGTTGTCCTTCCTCTTGCATTCCTAGCTTGTGCTCTTTGACTAATTTCCCCAACTTGTTTAATTGTTAGCGCATTTAGGTGTCCCTCCCGGGACCCCCAGTAAAAAGGGTAACAACTAAAGTGACTTACATGTTACTCTACTCCCCCCTCCCATGTTAAAAAATGTCCCCAGTCGCTACCCCTCAGCATGATGGAAGTTGGAGGTGTCCAACTGGCATTTTTTTCCTTTTATTTTTAGATTTCTTCTTTCTTTCCCTTTTCAATTTTAAACATAAAATGCAAGCCATGCAAGGCACACAGTGTTATCTGATTGGCTATAATACTATGGGAATCCTCCCTGAAATACTAACGATTTCATTATTCCAGAGCCTTCTAAAGGGTCACAGTGTTATGGTGTTCTGCAACTTCACCAAAATATGCGCTTATACTGATAGAGTGTTAAATGCCTTCTCTTCTCCCCTCATGTTTCCTTTGAAAGATAAATGAGATCCTAGGGCCCAACTATACTATCCAATAACAGTCCTATGATTCCACTTTAATTACCATGGCACTAACCTATGGAATCCTTAGATTTGCAGTTTAAAGATTGGGTGTATTTAAAATTCTCAGGCAGAGAGCTTCTTTGGTGCTTCATCAAAGTACAAAACCCAAGATTCCCTCTAATGCAGCCATGGCAGTTAAAATGGAATCATAGGCCATTTCTGCATTACATTGTTATAGTGCTATTATTCCACTTTCAACATCCTTTGGAGTTCTGGGGTTTGTAGTTTACTGAGGTTAAAGAGCTCTCTGGCTGATAATTCTAAATGCCCCTCCCAAAGCTGCAAACCCCAGGATTTCATAGGATGTTGGAAGTGGAATAATAGCACTATAACAGTGCAGTGCAGAAATGGCCATAGTGTTATAATTGTCTAATGTAAAATTACGAACCAAGAGGAGAAGAAAGTATTCAGAACAAAGCTTCCGATTCTGGTTAAAAGTGTACTTAGTACACTTTAAGTGTATTTAGGGCTAAAATTCCAATTCACAAATCATTACCACTGGAATCTTGTTTTGAAATTATCTCCCCCCCCCACAAGAGAGACTCATGGAATACAGCTTTGAATAAGGAGATTAAGGAGTTTCTTCTACCTTTTTTTTCCTGCTACAAAATGGCATAACAAACATTCCTTTCATAGGCCATTTCTGCACTACACTCTTATAGAGTGATTATTCCACTTTCAACATTCTATGGAATCCTGGGGTTTGCAGTTTCGGGAGGGGCCGGGTGGCCTCTCCCGAAACTGCAAACTCCAGGATTCCATAGAATGTTGAAAGTAGAATAATCACGCTATAAGAGTGTGGTGTGGACATGGCCATAGACAGGTGGCCCTACATTGTACTTATAAAAGTATAAGCTATATATGCCTTCATATTGTCTGCTGCACCATCACCTTTATGCTTTCTATGTTTGCTTGATTGTATACTTTGTGGAAATGTATACAAATGCACATAGGTTGTAGATATGTCTGGATATGAACATCTTCCCAAGACACTGGAAACGAAACAAAATAGTTTGTTGTTTAGAGAGACACTTAGTTGTATAGCATATGGAGCATCTATAGCAGTCTACTCCTACTTCAGTATTGCTAATAACATTCATTTGAGAAGTATTAGAATATTCCTAGGTGCTACAGATAAATTGTTAACTTCTGAAGGAAGTATTCTAAAATCATTCACTTTATGAAAAGTATGGATTGACCTGTCCAGTTATTCAATACCTGGAAATTATGTGTTATAAACATTTATGTAACTTGTAACAAGTAATAAATGCATAACAATATTATTTTTGTGAAATAATATACTGATCTATAGCATCATCCCTTTTTTAAAAAAATGTAATGAGTGTGTTTATGTATGATGTCTGAACAGGGAAGGGTTCTTTTTTTTGGTCATTTGTGTTTATTTTTGTATTTTCAAGTTCAATTTTTCTTGAAAAGAAAAGAAAAAAGACCATGTTTCTAAAAAAAAAAAATTAACACATTAGCTATAAGTAATGAGTAACATGTTCTTTAAAAAATAATGTTCCAAGCTTTCTTCCAATCTGAGGCACATCCTCCAACATTTCACAGATGAAAAGTGGGGCACATACGGCCAAGCAACATCAGCATGGCAAGATGGCAAAAAATTATTGTGGCAGAACACACATACCAGGAGAGGCTGCAGCAGTCTGCTTTTGTCTGAGTCTACTGGTAACGGCCTTGTGCCCTTCTCTGCTGAGTTATAGGACTCCAGACTAATTTTGTACTTTTAATTCAGTTTACAACAATTAATGGAAAGGAGATTCCACCTGAACCTCAGGAAGAACTTCCTGACAGTCAGGCCTGTCCGGCAGTGGAATAGGCTGCTTTGGAGTGTGGTGGAGTCTCCTTCCTTGGAGGTTTTTAAGCAGAGGCTAGATGGCCATCTGTCGGGAGTGCTTTGAGGGTGTTCCTGCATGGCAGGGGGTTGGACTGGATGGCCCCTGTGGTCTCTTCCAACTCTACATTTCTATGATTCTATGTAAGTTGAAGACAAAAAGGGAAATGGGAGGAAAGAGAAACTGGAACATTTTAAAAACAGCTGAAAAAGTGGGGCAACAGAGGGTTAAATGGGTCTATTCCTGCTAAAATGGGACAGTTGGAAAGTATGCTGAGGTAGATTCAAGTGTATAAACATGGAAATCTCAGAGCTATTGGTGGTGATTTTGTTTTCCCGATACTGGAGAGTTGACTGTCATTGTGTTTTATGCTGCTAACTTGAGCGAGGAGTATCGCATATATTGTTTTTACGGTATCCTAGAAATCAGGATGTCTTATGGCCTGTATATGGAAGCACAGTATTTCACTTTTCTAACCATCTTGGGAATATCCTATTTTTACAGCTGAATGATTAACACTGCAATTTTTATATATCTATTCAGAGGAGTAAAGTCGGTTGGCCCTACCCTCAAGTAAGTGGGAGCCAGTATTCCTATTTACTTGTCTGAAGGTAAGTACCATTGATCAACTGATTGCAGTACTTTTACCTCTAAGTATCTATCTATCTATCTATCTATCTATCTATCTATCTATCTATCTATCATCTATCTATCATCTGTCTGAATTCATCCATATACATGCATTCATATACATGTACATATATTATCTTAGCAAAATGAATGTGATATTATGAATATGTTTGACTTTCATAAATATTTACCAGCCTTGACTTTTGCTTGTAGGCCAAATAATACACCTAAACAAATGAACTATTCATTAAATGTAGGTTACACATTTCTGTGCTTTCTTGCTGGAAAAGTATTTTGATGAGAAGATGAGGATTTGCTACTAAACTAGTCACAAACCTTCTTCTCAGTTTATTCTTTAAACTGGGTTTTCTAATTCAGGTCATTTCCTTGGTTTAATAAAATTATTGCTACTCTGACATTCTAATTCTGTTTCTTAGCTGAAAGATGTTTATGTACCCATTTTTATAGAATCACAGAGATGCTTTTGTCAGTCCATGAGGCAGCTGCACCTGCAAATCTTCTCAGTGCTGAACAAAGAAATGTCCCTTTTATTGTTTAGTTATCTAATTTGGAAAGCTCATGATATCAGTCAGAAGTGGAACTGAGAATGAAATTGGTTTGATTGCAATCTGTTCCCTTTCTCTAAAATAACTCTTCTGGAAATTTGGATATGAGATTAAAGATACTCCACAAATCTTTGTATGCAAAGTTGCAGAAACTTTGGGAGATAAAAGCTCCTGGCTTCCAATATTGATTCATGTGCATGAACACACACATACATATATTTGGTGATCAGCCATGAAATAACAAGATGAGATACAGAAAACTGGGTTAAATAAGGGCTACTTCATTTGACCTAACCTATTTAAATTGTGTTAGCCTGAAAACAGAGTAAGAGGGGGAAGAATCCTGATGCAGGTCCAGCTGAGGCCCAGGTGTCAACCCCATAACAGCCACCTCAGCCTTCCCTTGGGCAAAACATTTAAGCCAAATACTCTGGCTTGCTTCCTGATCCAGCTTAATTGGAAAGTAACTCAGGGACTCTCATTTAAATTGCAAAACACTATAAGTGAGAGCTTGAATCCCAGGTTAGCCTCAAGGGATGGAGGACCCTACAAAGAGCCTCAGAGCCCTACTCTACAACTAAAGGGTACCCAAAGGTGAACATTGAAATATTAAATTCTCTTCCCTTTGGCTAGGTGCCAGAGGGAAGCCTATTTAATGACACCACTCTAAGCCTATTGTCCAAGTCTCACAGATACAATATGGGATAAAGAGAAAAAAGAAAAACAACAGGTAAAGGGGAGGGGGAATCCTATCCAGCCCCAGAGTGACCAGAGAAGTCTCATGCTGTGCTGAGGGCACAGGGTGGGTCATGCCGAAATAGCCTCCTGCCCCCCACATCATATGCTGTGATCTGGCAAAAGGTGCTAGTCACCCAACATTCTGGTCTCTGATTGTTTCCGCACTGGACTGTCATAGCGCTATTCCACTTTCAACACCCTATGGAATCCTGGGTTTTGCAGTTTAGGGAGGGGCCATCTGGCCCCTCCCTAAACTGCAAAGCCCAGGATTCCATAGGATGTTGAAAGTGGAATAATAGCACTATAGCAGTCCAGTGCGGAAATGGCCTCTTTCATGGAGACCACCCATCATGGTTACGTTCCCTAGCAGTGCAGTTCATCGCACAGATCCAGGAAAGCTGCTTAACATGCAGCATAAATTTCTGCTTAACATGAACAAGGATATAAATATGTGTGTCTACTTAAAGTGCCTTTTAAATTTAAAAGCTGAAGTAGAGATACAAGAGGATATATCTTACCTTCATTCAGAGATGATATCAATTTACAATTACAATTTACGGAGAAGTGAGTGAGAAAAATAGTACTGAATTGTTACTACCATTGGTTATTTTTTAAAAGGGCAGGCTTCAGGCACCAAAGTTATCAGACCAAGCCAAATAGTGACTGAATGTCCAGCCTCATACTCCTTAGTTTGAAGATTCAGCTTTGACATTTTAGTGTAGATTGTCTACATACTACTGTATTAAGTTCCGTAGTTGTACCGTTAAGTAGAAACCTCAAACTAAAGTGAGTGATAACAGTATCAACCAGATTAAGAGGCTGTATGAATCTGTGCATCAGCTTGCAAAAATATTGCATTTAAATAACATTGAGTAGAAATTCTTCTTCCACCTCCCCTGCTACCATCACCACTGTTTGGCAACACCTTTATGAAGACAGTCATAATTTCACAGAGGTGTGCAAGCTTTGAAGTTTGCCAGAACTTCTTCATCAGGTGAGATAAGGGAAAAAGACAGAGTATGGAGGAAGAAAACAGGAAAACCCAAAAATTATACCTAATGTAGCTGTGAGATGAGTCCCAAGATGAAGAATGCAGACTTAATGCATTGTTAATATCCAGCACTATCATTGTGCAGGGTGCATTAAGAACGCATGTCCCATTCCTAGGAAGCTACAATGCAAGAAAGGATTTCAAGAAAGAATGACATGGCTGGAAGATGGAACTGATGAAAAATAAGGGAAGGATATATATTCAGTTCAATTACATGTACTTAGGTTAAGATTTATCCTTGGATTTTATTGTGATACCACTGTAATAATACTTAACAAAATCTAATATTAAAACTCAAACCATAATAGTTATTACACCGTTGACATAACCTCACTCTGCACTGAAATAATGGAGGTTGAATTTTAACATTAGACGTGTTTAAGTGGGGTGAGTATTATATCACAGTAAAATCCAAAGAGAAAATATATGCACATGTCTCATTTGATTTCATTCAGAGGTCCCAGTAAATCATGGGCTCCAAAGTTTAGTGAATCTGCAGGGATTTGATTCCAGCATTAATTCAGCTGAGCAACGCCTTCCAGATGAATGTGCCAATGAGAACATAGCTATTCAATGGCCTTTACAGGTCCTACTGTTCCAATACACTCAAAATATGTTTTTAAATTATTATTCTTCATTTATATCCCACCTTTCTCTCAATAATGAGGCTCAATGCAACCAATAGCACAGTTAAGAACAATACAGATTAAAAACTATACAAAAACTTCAATAAAAGCATAAACAGAAAAGTTATTTTAAAAACAGTTAAACAATTTGTAAAGTTAAAATTAACTTTCATTTTTTTTTAAAAAAATATAAATCTTAGAAATAACACTGAACATCATCAGAAGCCCATCCCAGTCACTTTCTAAAAGCCTGACAGTGTAATATATATCAAAGTGTGTTTTAAAACATGTTTTGGGGGGGAAAGAAATGGTATTTAAATATAGATTTTTTTTAAAAAAAATCTGCAGCAGATATTACTAATGAAGAAGTTTATTTATCTTTAAAACAGGGACTAAAGGAAATTTACACATTGAAATACAATGTAGTCAAAATATATAAAAGATTGACTTTAAAATGGAATTAAGTCATTATCATTATTACCAACATTTAAAATAATTTAAAACATAAATAATAAAGCAATGAAACAAAAATAAAATAATAATTAAAATAAAAAGCCAATTTTTAAAAAAATCTAATATTCTTAAAACAATAAAAAGTGCATGTTCATCAAAAACCCTTTCTTTAAAGCCTTCAGTTCTCAAAATCCTGTCAGAATAAAGAAAAAAAAGTCTCTGCTAATGGAAGAAAGAGAAGAAGGGGCTTTCTAACCCCCCTAGACTGGGAGTTTCAAAACCTAGAGACAGACTCTGAGAAGACCCTATTTTGCCTCCTCACCAACTGAGTGTGTCATGGGACTGAAAGAACAACCTCTTCTGAAGATCTTGGAGGCATGGCCAGGCTCATATGGGGAAGTATGGTCTGTCAGAATGCCTGGACCTGAGCCTAAACTTAATGAGGAGACTAGACAGATTCACTTCATCACTGAATATGTTCAACAGTGACATATCCTGGAAATTGGCTGATTAATCCAACGGCACCAAAGTCATCACTAGCAAGTGACAACCTGGCTTTCAGACCATACCATTCATCTTATATTTTTCTATGTTATAGTTTCTGGTTACAGTGGATCTATGATGCTGAAGACACTTCTGTCAGTTTACTAAACAATTTTGCATTTAAAATGTTATTAAATATTAACTGAAACATAAAATTAGAAGTTAGAGTATGCTTGACCTTTTTACTCCTTTTATCAAAGTACCTGACATTTTAGCACTAAGAAGATTACGCAAAGGAATTAACTGAAGAAGTCAATATTATGTTTAAGAGAGTTTCAAAGGTTAAATGATTTTTTTTGAAAAAAATCAATTTAAACTTTCCAGTTCTACTCTTAAATGGCATCATTAGTTCTTACTCTTACCTATTATTCACTCACAATATTAAGATTATAGTGGAAAAAGAGCTGGACTGCAAGTAGAGAGACGTGGATTCAAATGTCAATTAGAAGTTGTTTCTACACTGACCCTTTTCGTATGCTTTTTTTCTTGTGTGAGCGCCCCTTGAGCGTCGCGTGAGTGGGAGCATTGCTCCGTATGATGCACTCCCCCTCGCGCGATGCTCACGAGGCTAAAGCAGGGGGCGCACACATTTTTTGATTTTCGACTTTAAGCCAAAAATGCCCTGTGCTCACGCAATGCTCGTGGCGCTCTCACGCACTTACCTCTGTGCGGTGTGTCGGCAAGGCGGCCCGGTCGTGCTTCCTTCCCCCCGCGCAGCCTACAGCTCCCAGACTGTGCTGCGGAAGGAAGGGGCGGGGTGCTCGGTCGCGCTAGAAGGAAGGCGATGCGGGAGGCAAAAAGGGCTGTCGTGAGCAGCTCGCGTGAGTGGCTGCTCGCGCAAGCGCTGCTCCCCACTGCCGCGATGAGGTAAGGTGCGAAAAAGGCCACTGTCTTGCTCCCCTTTGCCTTGTCTCTAGAATCATTCTTATTTATTCTTCCAGCTTTTACAGTGAATCCAGATGACATAATTGCCAGACATTAAAAACCAGTATTTCCAATGATGTACTTGTGTGCTGAACTATCTCTATGGATCTTCAAGTTAGTGTGAATGTTGGAGCAGATTTGCAGAAGAGAACAGGTAGGTGCAAAAAAAAGTGTTTAACTCTACCCATACTCACTAATTATCTGTGCAGATGTACTCCCCCAACCTTCTTCCCCCATAATCAGGCAACTTTAGATGAAGCAGTTCAGAAGGCTAGAGAAATTACCATAATACATCATAGAGGAGATTGGCTTGACTGTTTGGCTGGCCTAAGAGGACTAATGGGTGCTACAATGAAAAGTTTGTTAAAGCTTACTCTGGGTTTGGTATTATTGCAGTGCTGTATATATGTATATAAGAGCCAGCATAGTGTAGTGGTTTGAGTGTTGGACTATGATCTTGGAGATCAGGGTTCAATTCCCTGCTTGGCCATGGATGCTTGGCCATGGACTCAATGACCTGAGGGGCATCACATGGACTCAATGACCTGAGGGGCATCACATGGACTCAATGACCTGAGGGGCATCACATTCTCTTAGCCCAAGAAAAACCCTGTGATATGTTTGCCTTAGGGTCACCATGAGTCAGAAACAACTTAAAGGCACATAACAACAACAACAACACATGTATGTATGTTATATGTATGTATTAAGTAGCCAGCATGGTGGTGTAGTTTGAGCATTGGACTTCAACTCTAGAGACCAGGGTTCCAATCCCCACTCAACCATGGAAACCCATTGGGTGACCTTGCATAAATCATGTTCTCTCTGAGGAAGTCAAAGGGAAACTCACTCTGAACAGGTCTTCCCAAGAAAACCCCATGATGATGTCACCGTAATTCAGAAGCAACTTGAAGGCACACAATAACAACAACAATGTATTATTAATATTTACCTAGGATGAAGAAAACTGTGTATCAAAAGAACTACTGAACAGTTAACCCCATCAAAATGAAACAGTTAGTGCTAGCCTTCCAGAAACAATTTTTTTTGCAAAAGTGGGTGTTTGATGACAGTTGATATGAGTTAACTGAAATCAAGATGCACTAAGTGTTAGTTCTTCAAACTAAAGAAGTGGGGGTTATATTGGCTGTGCTTGGGCTAACCTGGTAACAAGCAGATTTCCCTTTAAAATTGTTTGTCCTAGATTTCAGGGAATTTCCTCCAGAAAAATAAGCTGACACAGCAAAGGTTACATGCAGTATATCTTTTTCCACCCCAGGACATAAGTGTCAAGGGCTTACTGATAAAAGGGAAATGGTGATGGGTTGTTTACATGAAAGGAGTCTGTAGGTGGCAAGCCTGGCCTGAAAGATAACCAAAACATCTGCTGGAAATGTTAGCTTGATGGAAATTTACCTCAGCAAATGCACAATGTATGAGTGATTTGGCAACTTTTAAACTCTGTTAGAATGCAAGAGCTGTCAGCTCAAAGTTCCATTTAGATTCTGATCTGTCAGGGCATGAGACAGAAATGCTTTTTCTTAACAATAAAACTGGATAGTTGATTCACTAACCTGGATCATTTCCGCATTAGACTGTCATAGCACTATTATTCTACTTTCAACATCCTATGGAATCCTGAGGTTTGCAGTTTAGGGAGGGACCAGCTGGCCCCTCCCAAAACTGCAAAAAGGATTCCATAGGATGTTGCAAGTGGAATAATAGCGCTATAGCAGTCTAGTGCGGAAATGGCCTTGGTCTTCTAATATATCCTGGTGTAATCTGGAGGAGTAATTCTGCTTCACAACTAGATGTCATTTACCACTTCTGGAAGTGTCTGGTTTGATCCTGAGTCTTGCAAAGCATTTGCAGGGGAGAAACACTTGAAGTAAATTATCTATCTTCCAGCTCTTGATTTTCCTTTCAAATTTCCTCCTGACTTAATGTTATGAGGCCAATACATAGCCCTCCCACATTTGCTTCACAATGCACAGTTCTAGCCCTACACATAACTCAACATGTCAGCCTATGGTTTCAAATTCCCAATTGCTTTGTAAACTTCAGTCTCAACATGTTACCATTCCATTTAAACTTTTATTTTTCTCTTTCCTATTTTAAAATACCATAAATATGTTTCTTCTAGTAAAATAACTATATCAACTATTTTTTCCAGATCTCTTTCATTCTGCAGCCAAGAATTTATGCCACCATAGCTAAAACTGAATCCTATTTGGGGAAGTAAGGGAGAGACACACAGCCTTTATGATTCCCCATGAAAACTCATAACATTATAGAAATGTTCATTTTAATTACTGCATATGTTGCTAGTTACAAGTAATTGTTTGCTGCCACCTTTGTTGACATGGTTCCAAGTAGTCCCAATGTTCTGAAGGACAAATCAACTTCTGACAGCACCATACTCAAAGATGATAGAGTCTAAAATATTTGGAAGGTACCACTCTGGAAGAAAAAATGATAACTTGCTGTAAGGAGGCATTTCACTTTTCAGCTCTTAACAGGTACTTGTCAAGGGTGCATTTTCTTTCCAGTGTTTTCCCCCACCTGATCTTGCATATCCTAAGCTGAACTAGGTAAAGTTGATACCTGTCTTTCAGTTCATCAGATTATGCTCCCTTTGGATATGAATAAATATATGTTGTCAATGTGATTAATGGAGCTTTTTTCTTTACTGCTAGAAAGCTGCTAAAGGGATCCCAAACAGCTGAGACACCATGACCTTGTAGACTGGTGCAATGGAAGCAAACACTAATTTTCTATTTTGGTGTCCTTAAGTGTAGCACTTGCCATTTATTCTCACCTCCCTGGAACCTCTCATTTTCAAAATGTTAACACAGTCCTTATCAAACAAGCTGACTCTAAATCAAATGTTCAGCAGTCCTTTCTTTTTATTGTTATTATATGTGTGCATGTTTCCCATTAAAGGTTGCTAGCAAGAGCTCAATATAAGGAATTATTTTATTAACCTTTAAGTGTCTTACAAATTGTGTAGACATTCATTTACTTTTTTACTATTTTCTACCCTTTGTTGCATGTAATTTACAACTCAAGTTAAAATAGGCCAGCATGATCATTAGTATTGTATTATGCAGATTAGGCATTGCCTAATTAATAGGGACTGATTGATGTTCATACCAAAGTTCAGTTTTCATCCAATGTTGAAATAAATTATGTTCAAATAGAGGGCATCACAACATTCAGCATTCTGCTATTTACATTTGAAAAAGGAACTACTGAATGCCATTGGAGCAACTCATTGCATCTGAGTAGCAATGAGATTCTATTATAAAGAAGAAACACAGAAATTTGATACAAGAAAGCATTTTATTGTAAAGTTTATTGTGAAGCTGATGGTGTAGTGATAAACTTTGAAGTGTGAGGCAGTTTCTGTAGCTACAGCCCCTTGGAGAGTCCAAATGTATAGGTGGCTGTTTCAATCTAAGATCTAGCAGTTTTTATCATTACCAGGAACAGGTCTTTTGTAAAGCTTCTCCCAAACACTACAGATCAAAACAAGGATAGCTCATAGCAACATGTCAGAGGCAGAAAATTCATTTCCTCTCCATTGACTTTGTGGACTATAAATAAACTCAGAGACAGTTAAAGGATGGGGGTGGCAGATAATGGCATGGCTCCTGTTAATCAAAAGTCCTGGGACTTCAACCGTGCAAGGACGGATTCTACAATATCTCTCTTTAAAACTTCAAATTTCTAACTGTAGCAAGCATTTCTTGCCAGTACACTCATGGGTTAATAGATTACAGGTTCGTAGAATCTATTAAGTTAATAAGTAGAATAACTGAGTCATAGATTGAATGCGGCGTCATAGGCTGTACAGTCCTGGTCCCAGTTCAATGGAGGAACTCCAGCTAAAGCAACCTCAGCAGGTAGCTGTCCATCCTATTTCTGAAGCTATCCAGAGAAAGAGATCTCACCACTTCCCTAAATAATCAGTTCCTTTGCTGAACTGTTCTTATCATCAAGAAGTTCCTTCTAATGTTCAATCAATATCTACCTTCTTGTAACTTAAAACCTTTAGACTTGGTTCTACCCTCTGGAGCAGCAGAGGACAATCCTTCACCCTTCCTTCTTTGACATCTTGTTAGCTATTTAGGGAGTGCAATCATCACCCCTGAGTCTTATCTTCAGCAGGCTGAACATGTCCAATCCCTCAATGTTTTCTCATATGTTTTGTTCTTCATATCATCCATGTTGCTAATCTCTGAACGTTCTCCAACTTGTCTGTATCCTTCTTAAAACAAAATACCCAGAACGGAACACAGTACTCCAGATGAAGTCTGAATTTAACAAAGCAATCCAAGTCTTTATTGATGGCTGGCTGAGGGTAGCTAGGACCATGGAAGCTGCATTATAGTGAGTCAGATTTATCCAGCCCAGTATTTCTGACTGACAGCAACTGTCAAGGGGGTTAGTCCTATCCTTATTTGGTTTTACCAGGGTTGGAATCCAGGATTGTCCGCACTGAAAACATCCACTTTGTCACAGAACTCTGGCCACTTCTCATTGCTAGGATGGGGTGGAGGTGCACCTTCACTACTGGGGTAGCACATCTTCCCTGGAAGTTCCTGGTACACTAAAAACTCTGAAGGAATAGAAATACTACCAGTAGCATTCCTTACAGTAATAAGGGGGTGATTGGGGGCATGACAGGGATTTGGGAGCATTCCTGTGGATCTAATTTGCTATCTCTATATCATCCCAAATTTTGCCCCTAGCTACATTAGGGATATGAAACTTTGCTTCTTTCAGCCTAATAATCTACCCACTAGGTAAGAGTACAAGGGGAGGTTTTTGGTGTATTTTTTTATATTTCACAGTTTGGGACTTTTCTTGTAAAAACTTTGAAGGTTCCTCCCCCTCATAAAACTTCAAACATGAAAATTACACCCCAAATTTCTGGTCTTTACATTTTCATAAAAGGTGAAAATCTTGTCGTAACAGAGAATTCTTCCAAATAGTGTCTTAATCTGTCAAGAATGAGAAGATTTCCATATATTCCTTATGTCTGAAATCTCATTAGTCTCAATGCAAAAAAAAAAAAAAAGGTAAGTATTTCTAAATCAATATGGAAAAAACAAACAAACAAACACAAACAGCAACAAAAAAACAATGTTTCTCTCTCTTCTGCCCTGATGCCATTAAACTGGCAGGGCTTGGAAATTGGTAACTCATTTATCATTGCAGTTCCCTTCCACTACCAGTTATTGGTCTATGCAACGGTTCTCCAGTTCACAACAGATCCATTTCCTACCACCATTTTTCAATGGTGGCAGTTCACAAGGTAAGTAGCTGGTCATCATGCAGTGAGCTAAAGGAAGTAAAAGTTGAAACTCTTAATTAAAATAATATATGTACACTTGTAATTGATTACAAACTATAGAACAGGAATACAATTATGGGTCTGTATTCTAAGAGAAAAAAGTTCAGCAGATAGGTCTGGGATGCAACAATATGTCCATGCCTTCTTCAAAATGCTGTGAAAATGGCAATTTATTAAATATTAAACAATTTTTTGCAGAGTTATTTCAGGATCAGTCAGATTCCTCACTAAACTTTCTTAGAGAAAGCTGCTTGACTCAGCATCAGTTGATGACAAGCATTTCAATTGATTGCTTCCATTACTTAACATATATTTATGCATAACATCTTGCGTCTGACAACTATGAATTAGTCTGTGGAGGAGCACTGGTGAATGCAGAGTGAGTGCCTGAGGAAAGTCAGTAAAGCTCAGACAAATACTAACAGACATTATGATAGAATGGCTATTTACAGTGACAGCAGACTTCAGGTAGCTCTGGGAAGAACTCCTTTCAAAATATAACCTAATGGAAATGATTGGAAATGAGGGTTTTACCACTTTACTCTTTTTTTTCACATTCATGATCCACCTTGCTCTGAAACTACCTTAGGATACCTGAAAGTATTTACAAAGGGCAGTGTTCGAATTGGAATACCTCAATTAAAGAAGGAGATGTGTTCCTGGACATTACTGAAAATTTGGTACCAGAAGCAGAAATAACATGGAAAGAATAGGGATAGGTTCCTACACACGCACTCCCCCACCAAAGAAGAGCAATTCAATATGTTCCAGTAAAGATTTTATCCAAAGTTAATAACATCCATATGTGAAAGAAAACAACCAGGTCAGATAATACCTTGCATAAGTTTTTTTTTTTTAAATCTTCTACACACCACTTCTTCCAAAATAGTTGGGTGATTTTTTTCTTTCGTGAGTCTTTTCTTTTCTTAGGATTTCCATTTTTTGTGGCCAGATTTTTTTTTTTAAAAAAAAAAATTCTGGGGCAGCTGGTGAGGCAAGCTTATCTAATTTTTCTATTTGTCTCTGTCTTTGAGTCTTTCTGCCCTGCACTTTTCTAGTGCTATTATTCTACTTTCAACATTTGAGTCCAAAGAGCTCTGTGGCTGAGAATCCTAAATGCCCCTCCCTAAACTGCAAACCCCAGGATTCCATAGGATGTTGAAAGTGGAATAATAAGCGCTAGAACAGTGTGATGCAGAAATGGTCCTAGTTGTGCTTTTCCCACATGCTCAGTAAGGGAGACAACGGCTCTTTACCTTGCCTGCATGTACAGCTATCATAGGAGCGACTAGAGAAGAATCTCATTCTTTCCCAGCTTAAATTTTATTGCATTGTTTACTGCGGACAGAGTGTTACAACTTGCCATTGTCTGTGTTTCTGCAACTTGCTTTCACCATCCTCCCAGAGCCAATACTGCTAAAAATCTTCAAATTTGGCAAACAGCAAGCAGGAAAAGAGGGGATGGGCTAGTGTAGACAGGAGCTTCTTTGTCAGAGACTTTGTTAACTGAGGAATGCCTCTACTGGTTTGTGTAATTATATGGCTGGTTAAATCTTTTGACACCTGAGGGAGAAGATCCTGTAAGAGACTCTCCCCTTCTCTGATAGTGAAAGTACAATAGTAATGAATTAAATGATTAAGAGCTTGTTCTTTCATGATACATGGAAACAGTGGCTCATGCAAACACCTTACCCTGCCTACAGATAGGATTGGCCTTTATCTGTGTGTGAAAAAAAAAAATCTGTTATGGTCACACACACATTCACTGTCACTTCTGACAATAGATGGAAAGAGATCCTCACATCATTAGAAAGCTCACAGCTCTGGTCTCATATACACATCTGGTTCAGAACCATTAGCTATTACTTCAAAGTAAAGAATTTACTTGTCTAGGTCCAAACTTTGTATTGATTTCCTTCCCTGCTTTGCAACTCTGGATCTGAGAGCAAAAGATATCTACTTATCTAAGACTGTAACCTTAATCACGCTCACCGGGAAATGTGACTGAACTCAGTGGGACTTACCTTTGAGTAAATGTACTTAGGGAATTTTGCTAGATATGGCACCTAGAGACAGCTTACAATTAATGAAATATTCAAATCTCTATCATCAGATCTCGAGCAACCTGCCTGCCTCTACTTTGATCTCTTTCACAGCTCATTTTGTTTTAACATCTCATTTGTGCTCTCCTTTTAATCTTATTTATCCTTTGCTGGACTTGCGTTTAAGATGCATAGTGAAAAAAAAATACTTTAAAAGATGGACCATAAACTACAAGGTTACTAAAATAAGAAGCTTGGATATGGCAGCCTGAATCTCTAGGGAATTCCGAGAAATGTTCTTGAACCTTTCACATTTTGGTTGGAAAAAAAACACACATTGGATTTAGTGAGTAGCTGGATTTCTTGCGTGGGGTGTGTGGGACATGGTGACCTATGGGAAGCCTTCCAGCTCTATGATTCTATGATTCTCTGAGTAGTATGTAAGGAAGCCTTCCTTTCTTTTTCATCTGCAAGTAAGTAAGCACAATCTTTTACTTGTAAGGTTGGGACCACTTTGCACGAGGAAGGAAAGTTTACCTGGCAGCCTAGACTTCCCCCCATCAATGGAGGACCCTCTACCATTTTCAGCCTTTGTGCAATGGTATACGGGAAAAATGATGGAGGAGTTGTTTAAAAATTAAACTTCACATTATATGTGGTCAGTTGATCTAGAGCAAGTTATTACATAACGACTTACAGGTAAAAATGAGAACAAAGCTTCCTAGCATGCTCTTCATTTAATGTTGTATCTAGTTTGATTTAATTAACTTCATTTTCTAGTATAGTGAGTGAGACTAGTGAGTGAGTCTCAATGAAATCACATCCAGGTCATAGGATCAGAAAGAGTTCTCTTGAACAGACAAATATATATTGAAACAGACTGTATAAATTGAAGTTATTATTTTGCAGTATTTTTTCTTGCCTTATTATCAGGTACATTTGACCCTCTGTGTACATGCAATCTGTATCCATAGATTCAACCAACCACAGCTTGAAAATATTTTTAAAAAATCCAAAAAACTAAACTTTGATTTTGCCATTGTATATGAGGAATACCATTTTACTATACCATGGTATATAATGGAATTTGAGCATCTATGAATTTTGGTATCCATGGAGGTCCTAGAACCAAACCCTAGTGGAGACCAAGGACCCACTGTATAGCCTATAAGTGGTTATAGTATAAAACTAAAAAAAATTTAAAACATTGTGGTGTTGATACAAAAAAGGAGATGAATAGAAAAAGTATTCTTCTATCTTTGGTATTAAACTTCACATAATGATGTATAATAATAATAATGAAAGGCCTTCCAAATGTTTACTCCGTCATTTACTATCTCTTTCCCTTTCTGTATCTTTAAAATTATTTTTTTCTCTCTCTTTCTTTCCTCAGCGTATAAGCCTACCATTTCCCAGGCTTATTAGTCAATTCAATGTTCTTTTGACTAACATAATGTAACTTTTTCTCAGTCTCATGGTCATTGATAGTTTTCTCTACAAAATCTTAGGCCCTTTTCGCACGGCATTTGCCATGCGAAAGGGCTCCTCGAACGTCGTGTGATTGTGAGGAGCAATTTGCACAATGCATTCAAAATCGCGCGATGCTCCAGGGCCTGGCAGGTGCCACTCGTGCACTTTTTCATTTTCGGCTTTCAGCCAAAAATGGTGCACAATCTCGCATCACTCCAGGGCCCCACGCGCACTTGCCGTGCATGCAGAGCCTCCCAGAAGGAAGAGGTGGGGCTCTAGAGCTAACTGCTTGGGAGCAGGCAGCTCATGAGGAGCTGAAGCAGTGGGGAAGTGAGACGCTCTTGCTGGAGGCTGCTGGCACGATCCCCGCACCCTAGCACTGAAAAAAGGTAAGGTGCAGAAAGGACCTTAGTTTCAGTACTCACCACCTTATTGATAGGGCTCTTATTTAGCTTTTCTTCTTTACTTTTTCTCTCCTTCAAAAGCAGTTGTATTTTTCCTTTCTCTTCTTTTTTAGTTTTATATTCTGTTGTATAAGACATCCTCTTATGAAGGTCTTGCTGACATTTTGTACCATCTGATGTAGGTACCTTCGTTCAGGTTGTCCTCAAAATATTCTATCATTTTTCCCATATGCTTTTAAAACATTTTCTTCCTGAAGAAGAGTTTCATTCAATCTCCAATTGATCTGATCTCCTTGACCTCTCACAGCTGAAGTCATAGGATTAGTTTGGAAAAAGTCTTAGCTAAAATGTCAATTTTGCAATTCCATTAACTAATGATTTTGAAATAAAAAACATACTAATTTTGGAAAATCTACGTCTCTCAGAAAAAAGAGTAATCTTCTCCATGCATCTGCTAACCTCAAATTTTCCATTCGCTCAAAAAAAGACTTTTGAAATTTGCCTTCTCTAATTTTTATGTCTTTCTCAGATGTCCTATCCATCTGCAGAGAAATCACACCACTCCAATCTCCAAGAAGCAGTTACTCATGAGTAACTCAACAACTTGTCTATTACCTTTTCATAAAAACCAGCCTTATTCCCAGTAGGGGCATAAATCCCTAGAAACTACAATATTTGTTCTATCATTATCAGTCTGAATCCTCACATATCTACCAAATTGATCTTCAAATAGTATTTCTGCTGACAAGTTTGCTTTCAAACAGACAACTCCATTTTAATTCTTGTTTGATGCAGAGATGATTTTTTTAAATCTGGTTTGGTGTACTCCAGTTGCGTGATGCCCTTCTTTCAAACATGTATCTCCTGCAGATAAATTATATCCTGTTTCAGTTTGTTCAAATAGTGAAATATATTAGTCTTTCTTTCTGAAAGGTGTTTATCTTCCTGAAGATAATTAATACACCTCAAAACCATGTCAGTGAGAAAAAGTTCACCCTTTTCCTTTTCTTCTCCATCCAGTGTCTTCTCCTTGTCTTTGACTGAATCCTGATCCTACAAATTGTCTTCATCTCCTCACTCTCCAGGTGATTTTGTATTTCTGCATAAAGTATTTAACCTTTTGCACAATATTTACTTTAAATCATCTTTGCTTGAAGGTGAAAGAAATCTCCTTGAGTTTTTTTCCATCTAAATAAGATTTTATTTTGTTTCAACTTGTCTGTCAGCCAAGCATATTTCTTTCTCTTAGACAGAATTCTAATGGCCGTTTCCTTAAAAATCATCTCAATGTCATATATCTTCATTCTTATTTTGAAGTGTTGCTGTAGTTCTTGATCCCTGAGATGCTTTCAAAAGAAGTATGTAGTCACATCTCTTGGTAGGTTTATCTGAGATGCCACTTGAGAAGAAATTTGGTACATATGATCAAGTTCCTGCTCCATGTCATCACTTTGTTTCTCCAGAAGGTTTGCTACAGCTTCAATCATTCTTGCCCAGATATTCTCATTTGGTTGTTCTGGGACTGCTCTAGAATCTAGACAATTCTCTCATTCCTTCATTTCCATTAAGGCCATGCCATCCAGATCTTGCTCATGTTCTCTGTCAGTTTCTTCATCTTTTGCTCCAACTTGGACCCATCCAGATATTGATGAACTGCAATTCCCAGTATTCTTCATCATTGGCTAGGCTACCTAGGGCTACTGAGGCTTGCTATTAAACAATTAATAATCTGGAGGCCTTCTTTCAGTCCCACCATTTCACTGGTAAGATTGGTATGAACATGAGATAAGGGCCTTTTCAGTGCCTGCACTTAGACTCTGGAACTCCCTCCTTAGGGAAGCTAGAATTGATTCTATCCTAGCTGACCTAGCAAGTGAAGACCCCTCCCCCATGCATTTAGAACTTAAGGTTTTTAAGGAAAGGGCTTTTAAGATGGTGCTATATTTTTTAAAAATAGTATTTTTATCCCTTCTAAATATATATTTTAAACTGTTAATTTTCAAATTCTGTTTTAATTAGAGTCTTTCCCCCTGTTTTTAATGATTTTGTGATCATTTTAATCTCTTACCCACTTTGAATTCCAATCCTGTGGTAAAAAGCAGGTATAAATAAAGTCCATCATGCTCACTGTCATAACCTGTGGTCTGCATGATTTCCACTCATGCCACGAAACCACAGACGATGGAAAAATTAGCAGTACCTTGCATCACCTGCCCCTAAATCCAACCTAAGAGGAGGAGATACCTGCACAATTCTCAGACTAGGTACTCATCATCCAACAACAGGAAGCCATTCAATTATACAGAGTACCCATTCAGTTAAACAGAGTACCCAGAGATTGTTGGGATCTTCTCTCCAAACATGTTGTCCAACACAGGCTTGTTAATATATGTGTGTGTAAATTACTCTGACTTTAACTATTTTTTTTCCTTTTTGCCAGGATCAATATGTTTAATCTAATGAGCAAATTATGAGTGTTAGTGAAAACATCATTAGAACTCCATTAAATAGCCCCTGAGGCTGAAAACCTGGATTATCAGACATAACTACGATAATCGAGCTCTGTCATGTTAATTATGACTGACAGTGCCATCCCCACTCCTAAATAACCCCTACTTTTTTGCCTGACAGTGCCCAAACCAAAAGGTTACTGAGGTGCCACAGACTGGGATGCCCTGAAATGATATCTGTAGTACACTCTTGAGGCACATTGAGAACAGGCAGCTGGAAAGACTCTTTTGGGTCCTGCTGCAACTGCTTCTCTCAATGCACCCCACAAGGGGAAGAGTGCTGCAGGTTTCATTTCATAGTACTCTGATCTGCAGAATTTTGGAAACCCTTTGGAGCCTTGCAAGACTGACAAGGTAGCCTTTGGAGTCCAAGTTTGGTCATTAATGACCATAAATGTGAATCCCCAGCAGTTACAAGACTGTAATTCCAATTTATGATCTCATAACTACTGAACAATCTGCCAGCCTAATAATATTAGCAGACATGGGGCAAGGGATTATTTCTATGACTTCAAGTGTAATCCTTATCTTCTCAGATATAGCCTCAGTAAAAAAAAGCAACTTGTTCTTCTGCACGCACACACAGATATTAGACCTACTGGTATGTGTGGGTGAGTGGGTGGGAACCTTCAGGTATCTGTAGGCCTCTCCCCTCAATGTGCATAAAATGCGATTTCAAAGCTTAGGTATATTACCAACATTCTCTGCCCATGGTCATTTGCATATATTTATTTCATTTTGTTTTGCAGTCATATCATGAGGGACTTGACGCATGGAGCATTTAAATCAGTTCAGCACTTGTTTTCCTCTACAGACAGCTAGTTTCAGAAATTAGAACTACTGAAACTGTTGGAACTATTAAAATACTGTTTGTGTACGGACATTCTGAATTTTGTTTTAAAGGCCACTTTGCACTTGCTATGTATACACAATCAGCAGAGGAAAACTGCAAACCTCAGCAGTCTTATTAATGCACTAAAATTTGCCCTAGACAGCTAGATTCCATGCTACACTGCATAATAATAGCCCTGTGGCTCCCTGGACTCCTTCCCACTGGTATAGCTGCTTTGTAGTGTAAATAAGCACCCTGCATCACTATGACACTTAGGTTATTTTCCAAGAAAACCTCCATGTGCCTGCAGATATTGGTATTCTTGATGACTTTACATAAATCCTGCTCACTGTAACAAAGAAGGGTTCGCATGATGTCATAATTTCTTTACCCTAACCCATTAAGGTAGGAGCACAGAATTAAGATACAAGCAACCCTCTTGTCTGGCAATCTTTCAGGGAGTTTAGATTTTGAAGGTTTATGTGAGAGAGTTGTACCTACTGCTGTGTTCTATCTGTGCATTCCTAGCATCCATGTATGTGGCATTGCTATGTGTGCAGGGCTCCTCTACCATATCAGGGGGAAATCTGAGCTAATGAGGATATATTAGCCTCTATATGTGGTCTCTGTATTAAGGAATGAAAACTATTGCGCTGTTCACTGCCTGGTACACTAAATATGTAGATGGTGGGAGTATGAATGGTAGGCAAATTGATGAAAGACATAGACCCTTTCCGCAACTCACCCATTTTCGGTGCTGGAGCCAGAGAGAGGCTCTCACTTCCTTGCTCTTTTGGCTTCCTGCTCGTGTGACAGCCCTGCCTCTTCCTTTCGCAGTGCAGCCTGGGACCTTCTCAGGCTGCACTGAGACAGGAAGCATGATCGGCCCAGCTTCCGAGGCTCCACATGCCAGGTAAGTGCACGTGGGCCCCTGGAGCGATGCGTAACCGCGCAGCATTTTTGGCTTCAAGCTGAAAATGAAAAAATGCATGAGCAGTCTGCGTCAGGTCCTTGAGCATCGCGTAAATGTGAGTGTGTTATCTGGACCGCTCCTCACATGTGCATGACTCTCAAGGGGCCCTTTCACATCAGAAATGCCATGTGAAAAGGGCCATAGGCCATTTCCACATGGGGTTTTTAAAACGGGGCAGAGCGTCCTCCAGGGTGGACGTCTGCACCTGGGAGCGGAATGGGTCGGACCTACTTAATGTAGATCCACACCCCAGCCTGCTCTGGAACGACTCCAAGTGGTCGTTCAGTGTGCTTTTGAAAGATCGCTAAAAACAGGTCTTTCAAAAGCACGGAGCACACCACTGCGAGCCTGCTCCCTTATGCAGGTTTGCAGGCTCCATTGGTGCAAACCTGCAATCTGCTGGGAGTGGGTTTTAGGCTGGTGAGCTTCAGCGGTTGGTTGAGACCCTCGACCAATAGGAAGCCGCCATTTTCGTCCCTGTAGGAGTGCGGAGCGGCAGCCATGCACTGCTCCGGAGCAGTGTGGACCGGACCGAGGAGTCCAAAAGTCTGGTGAGTAGCATCACAGGGCGATTCCCTTGCCCCGTGCGGAAATGGCCATAGATAGCTCATACAATACTGTGAAGCCCTCAGGCATACTCTCAATTTGTGAAGGCATTTGAACCCATTCTGTCCACCTATCCAGTCTCTTCCTTCCTTGAATGCCACATTACTGTGAAAGAAACAAGCACTGCAGTTATATTTCTTTTTTCAGGAGCAGAAAACATTATAGGCATTTCTGCCCTACACCATTACAATGCTGTTACTCCACTTCCACATCCTATGGAATCCTGGGGTTTGCAGTTTAGGGAGGGGCATTTAGAATTCTCAGCCTGAGAGTTCTTTGGCCTCAGTAAGCTACAAGTCCCAGAATTCCACAGGATGTTGAAAGTGGAATAGCAGCACTATAACAGTGTAGTGCGGAAATGGCCTAAGTCTCCTTAAGGGATGAGCTCTCATTCAAAACTAAAATGACTGAACTGAGATTGTTGTACTTTGGACATGTCATGAGAAAATGTGACTCACTGAAAAAGACAATAATTGTCAGACAGGTGGAAGATATAAGGAAAAGAGGAAGACTGCATTACAAATAGACTGATTAAATCAAGGACACTATGGACCTGCATTTGCAAGGTCTGAATGGGGCTGTTGATTACCAGGGCTTTCAGAAGTCTCTCGTTCATAGCATCACCTTAAGTCAAAACTGATTTGACAGCGAATGACAATGACAACTAAAGTGTTAAACAAAAGCAGAATTTCAAACAGATACGGTACCATTTCCCAAGACAATGCTGCAGTTAGTGGCAGCTGGTGGTTTCCATGTTAGTGGAGCTGTGCATCCACTCTGGAATTTAGTTCAGATTTTGAAGAAATTGTGCAATGTCCTTGAACCTATCCCCAAAATTCGTTCAAAATCCCCAAGCAAATTCATTGGTCCAGTGACATGGGAGCTACTAGCTGCCACTGAATGAAGTAGTGGGAGAAGCCACGCTGGCCAAAATTCTGCCTTTTGCCTCTTATGGGATCCTAGTCACAGCCTGGAGCTGGCAAGTCTTGTGGTGCTGCTGTGATCAAACCTTGCTTTCTACATTGAAAAGTTGAACCCATTAAGCGCAGGAGATTAATGGAGATAATGGGGGCATGATGGCAAGTCTTGATGCACAAATCCTTAGATGCTTTTAGAAAAATAAATTTTCATTGTACAATAGTTTTGCTTAGTCCCTATAACTGGAGTAAAGACAGCAAAATACAAACAATGTTTGACTTCTGTTAGTAGCATTCAGTGCTCTAAGTTTTATTGTACTCTTGGATTTTTTATTGTAATTATTTTCTAATGTTTATGGGTGGTCAAACTCAGGCTGGGCACACAATAAAAGTATTGTATATCTCAGTTTAAAGGCAGCAGACTACATTCCAATCTTTATTTGCACTTCCCTGTAAGGATATTCTTCTAAATCAATCTCCCATGCTCCTACAAATACCACATGCAGTAATTCTGTCAGATTCTGCAGCATTTCTTCCATGCTGTTTGTATCCATCTTCAGCTTTTAAATCTGTAGAATTCATTCTGCGCTGAATACATGCACTGAACTTTCTATTAATGTTAATGAGAATTTCATGTGCTCATTAAACTGTTGAATCATATGGAACAGAAGCCAACTCTAATCGGGTCATCTACTATGGCAAGATTTGTCTCACTATTTCTAGACCCACTTTCTTATTGGGGACGCCAAACAAATCTCAAACATACAAACTGTCTTAGAACAGTGTACAAACTACTGTTCCTATCGAATTGATTGTATACTGTAGATGAAAAACCATTTTGCTGTATTAGAGATCAGAGAGTTTGCCAAATGACCTTTCTGCTCCAACTGATCTGGGAAGAGAAAAACCACTTCATTTTCCAAGTCAATCCCAAACTCAGGAAGAGCAGGCCCTCCCTCTGCCATCCCTCAAATATCTTTCCCATACTCCTTTTTTACTGCCTTTAGTTAGAATGGTGCTGTGTGAGCACATATTGAGAAGCAAATGAGGAACAAGGAAGATGTTCTGTCTTCTTCTCCATTGTCTTCTGTCACCCTGAAGTGCTGAGCAAAATGTTAAGACTTTTAGAGTAATGATCCTTACCAGCTGTAATCCAGGGTAACTGTCACTGGGGTCTGCAATTTGGGGAGGGGCCTTTGGAATTATCAGCAAGAGAGTTCTTGGACCTCAGTCAAATGTGCCTGTGTTGAATAGGCTGGTTGCTATGGAGATGTGGCCTAGCAGCAAGGAGGAGGGCAGTGTATTCCCTCAGGAACCCAACTTCTGTAGGTTAATAACTCTGAATACAGATTGGATTGGGGAATATGGGGAAAAGTTACAGGTACTGGACAAGACAGTTTGGGGAATTAGAGACACAGGACCTCAAATCTTTCTAACAAGTATTACCTATGAGAAAATAAAATCCCAGGCAATGCCAGATATATATGCACGCATGTGTGTGTGTGTGTGTGTGTTTCCAAATGTGTTAAGTGTTAGGTGGGCCTAAATACATAATTCTGGGAGTGTAAATGGTCATTCATTTTTAGCTTAAAAGTGAAGTTTATGTGTGCACATGCATGTATGTATTAGGTGACCTCACCAATATCCTACATTGCTTCAGTGTGGCATAAATGTTTACCTAGGGTATTTATGTTATCCCTGTATGAGGATCAATGTATGAGGATCAGTGGTCAATGTGCATGGCTGACAATCCATGGTGTCAGGCACAAAGGCAGTGCAAAGAAGCAAAGTGCATTCACACCTTACTCTGTGCACTTTAATGTGTACATCAGTCCCATGTGCAACTCTGCTTAGATCATCATCACCTGCATATGTCTGTTATAAATTGTTCAAAAATCCACTCTGCATATGTGGCACAATTTATGCTGGCATATATCACTGCAAGCCTCAGAAACCTATCTTACAGAGAAGAGTCCTCTTTTTAAGGGTTGTTAGAGGAGTGTCAGTCTTCTACCTTCCTTTGAAGGTGTGCTGCATTTCATGGGGTGTTTTATTCAATTCTGGGTTAGAGATTTATAGAAATGCCTACTTCAAATTATTACTTGAAGAAATATGTATGCTGGAGATTAGACCTCAACTCTTTCAGTCCTTTACAGTCTAGCTGTAATGAACTTCTTGTGTGCGGCTGGACTTGCAAAGGAAAGATGTAGGCAACCAGGGAACTGTGGTAGTGGAGTGGCTCACTCTCTGCCTAGCAGCACAGATACATGTGGTTGCATGAAACTAATTGAAAAGGCCTTTGCTGAGTCTTCTAGTTTTTAATCTTTTTGCCCTCTCTTCTCATGTTATTCACACTGAGTAGATTTCTTCTCCTTCTCAGCCTAAACATATCCACATCCTCTTCCTAACACAACATTTCCCCCCCTCTTCTGTCTTATCTTCTATGATTCCTGGAAGCAGCAAAATGAAAGCTATCTCCATTCTTTTGTGCCAACTGTAGGCTTATTCTTTATTTCAATATGTGATATTTGAGTGTGGTTAATAGCTGCTTGGTATATTTGAGTGTAGCTCATCTACAGAGAACAGGCCTCTGTTCTCATCAAACCCTTCAGGTCAGCATAAGAGAAATGAGACTTGGAGTCAAGAAAACCTGTGTCCATTTTGGATGTGTGCTTCATATGCTTTAGAACCCAAGAGTTCTTGTTCTTAACACTGAAGCTGGGGGGTTGAATGAATGATCAAAGGAAAGGAATTTTCTTTTCAGTACTTGTAGAGGTACTCAATGAATTTTCTAAAATTGTAGTTCTATATCTACTTTACTGGGGATGCAAAGGGACTGACTTCTACAGTGCATAGGATGGCACTGTAAAGTACTGAGGAGTGAAAATCATTGCTCTGTTCAGTGACTGTACATTTTCATGTCCCCCCACCCCTTTTCAACTCTTCTATAGGCAATGCTTAACTGTGCCAAATGCCAAATTCACTTGGATTCTGAATAGCACTATAATTAACAAATGATTAGATGAACAGTGAGTGCTCAATTAGTGAGAAATATTCCATGTTTATCTGAAAACATAATGAAAAGTTAATTATAAAATAGATTTGCAATCCACAAGTGTTTTAAGTGTGTATGCACTTTGTTAATAATAATAATAAAAAATCTTTTCCTTCTGGAAAGGGACTCATGAAAGGGTTTATTAAAATGTGGGTGTTCTCTTAAATGAAGATGTTTTAGTCTTCTAGGGAAGACTAAAATGTATTAGTTAAAATTTGTTCATTTATTATAAGGTAGATTTCTGATGCTCTTTTCGCTCTGGTGTTCAACAGATAAGATAGTCAAGATACATAAGCTGGCCTTGCCTTGACCTAAGACAGATTGAACTGGTGGTACTATCATTTCATCCTTTGCCCTTTTCCTTTGTTATTGCTGATCGCAGTGCAACACTAATGGAAGAAAATGGTCCAAGAAAAAGAAGGGGAAAAAAGAGCAGCAATAAGAGGAAGGAAGAAAAAACAGATACAGGGAGAGGTAGTAGAATCAAAAGAATAAAAGGGGGATCCATTTTGTGTCTCACTCTGTGCTTCTGGCAAGGACATAATACTGGAACCAAATTTTAGTAAGGCTGTAGCCTTATTTCAGGTGGAAGTTTCTTTGTTTTTGTAGTAATTGTTGTGTTTTTCCTATCCCTTTTCCCCTTTTCCCATGTTGCATTGAGGTTTAGTAATGTGTTTATAGGATTTGTTATTTCCCTATGTTGGTATTATATATATTTTTTGGTCAATAAAAATATATTTATAACGAAAACAACAACAATAACTGAAATTAGGGATAGAGTATTAGTCCATTTTCAGTACATACAACAGTTATATGTTTACTTACTAGTCCATTTTGTTCCATTTCTACATTAATTTGAGGATTTTTTTTAAATACATGAAATTTCCAAAGGCAGTATAAAATGAAAAATGTAGTGTAAAATGATTTGCCTCTCAAAATATACATTTCTACTCAGATTGGTCAGGATGCAACAAGCATATCCCACTGACACAACCAGGAAAAGAATGTTTTTCTCTTCTCCCTGACACCATACCGGACTCTCAAAACATGCTGTAGCAGACTGGGAAAACTTCTGAAGAGATTTTCAAATGATATCAAGGACTGTAGAGGCAAGGAGATGGGAAGAGATGTTATCACAGTTATGATATGTCGGGTGAGAGCACTAGATATCCTTTTGATATCAAATAATTTGGCCTTTGCTTGACCTTTCTCTGTCACCTCACTCCATGTATTTGCAGAGGTCCCCTGGACAAGCACGTATGGGCACGGCCATTAATGACTGTACATTCCAAGACCCCATTCAGGCAAGCACTTTAAGCCTCTCCGTTGCTTTAGGGAAAACCCTCCCTGCAAACCAGCTTTGCTCAGCTTGGATCCACACAGAGCCATGCGACCAAGAGTCAAGCCAACCATTTATATCAGGCCATTAACGTACCGGCCACGCTATTGTCTTAAGAGCTAAACCAATCATGCTAAACTTGACCTTTTCCAACTCCTTTGTCCAACTCCAAATTTCCTTTGTTCTCACCGAGCATAACATAGCCTGTAGGTAAACTCCACACTATAAAAGGTCCCCACTTTTGGGACATCTTCGGATCACTCTGGACTTCCATCCAGCCTTGCTGCCGCTCTGTCCAGTGAAGTTTCCCACTCAGTTCTCCATAACTGAGTCTGCCTCCCCTCTTTGGACTACTTTGAACTTCCATCCCGCCTTGCTGCTGGTGGTCTAAGGAGCTCCCCTCAGCCAGCCATGCTGAGCTTTCTTCCCCGGAATCCCGCTTCTCTCCAGGACTACGAGACGAAGTGTTGTATTACCTATTCCCTAAGCTCTCTATTTCTGCTTCCAAGTTAGCTAGTGTGCGCGCGTTGTTTTAGTTGCTGTTTATCTTTCAATAAAACTGTTATTTTTGTTACTTTTAAACTGGCTTGCCTGCTCTCTGACCTGAAGTCATAGACATTGGGTTAAAAGAGCCTTGCTAAAGTTACCCTGCCTCTCGTTTAGCCAAGAGAGTGCTCAAGCTAAATTCCCCCGACTTGTGTTTTTATTTGGTTATCTGGGTACCCCTCCCGGGACCCCCAACATACAGGGTAACAGAGAGTCTTAACATGATATTGGGCTTAGCCTTTATATTTCAGAACATGCATTTTAAAATATTATGGGTAATTTTTTGAGCTGAAAATTGTATTGAAACTTATGGATCACACAAAATCCACTGGACAAGTAAGCTGCAAATCTCATTCATGTATGTGTGTGTGTGCGTGCGCACACGCGCATGTGCAGGGAGATATGTACATATATACATGCATGCATACATACTAATATATAAAAATCAAAGTTTGTTTGTCTACGTCAGGCAAGAAGACCTCATATAATTGACTGTGTGAGATGAAGACCTCATATGATTGGCTGCCTGTGAAGATTCTATGGAATCCTGGGGTTTGCAGTTTAGGGGGGTGCCTTTAGAATTCTTAGCCAGAGAGCTCTTGGACCTGGCCAGTTGCTATGGAAATGAGGCCTAGCAGCAAGAAGGAGGAGAGCAGTGTATTCCCTCAGGAAGCCAGCCTCTGCATGTTAATAACTCTGAATACAGATTAGGTTGGAGAATATGGGGCAAAGTTACAGGTACTGGACAAGACAGTTTGGGGAATTAGAGACACAGGATCTCAAATCTTTCTAACAAGTAGTATCTATGAGAAAATAAAATCACAGGCAACACTATATATATATATATATATATATATATATATGTGTGTGTGTGTGTGTGTGTGTGTGTGTGTGTGTGTGTGTGTATGTTTGGGTCAAGTCATTTGGTTTTTGAATTTTCAAGCATCTGTTCCTGGAGCAGCCTGAAACAAAACTTTCTCATTCTTAAACTTCCTTACTTTCCTCTATTCAGCCAGGATACATGCATATTTTCATTTGCACTGGTTTACTGTTTTATTTTGCATCCACATAATATATAACAAAGCATCATATAATCAATAAATATTTACAATAAATTTCCTATTGGAGATTTATCCATTACATTTTTATCATGCTGTTAGGAGAAGCCAATTGCTGGTCACATTTTGTGAATGAATTATTCAAGAGCAAACAAATAAAAAATTATTGCTGGTTGCCTGTACAAATCAGAACAGCTCAGTAAACTCTGAGTGTGAGAACTATTGGCATGGAATCATTATTTTGCATGAGAAAATCCTGCTCATTTTGTTTTGATAAGAAAACAAAACCACTTTATGCAGCCAAAGCCTGTGGTAAACCTGACAAAAGAAGCTCTCTTTAAATAAAAAAACAAAACAAAAACAAAGTGATACTTTCCCTCAGTGCGTAATAAAAAAGTAGAGTTTATGCTGCTGAGCTCCTAGGATTTGAAGCAGGAATTGGCAACTGCCAGGTGTTAAGGTCACTGCATCGCTCTTCTTCCATTGGCCTTCAGGAACTACATATGTTTGCTGCACTCTCAGTTTTTTAAAACTTTCAAACACTCCAAATGCCCCCATATTGCAGCATGTGGAGGGACATTTTTAATAACCATTTTCAAAAAATGTTGCTAAATGCTCAGGGCCCTTAGAGGCCATGTGCAACCTATAACCTGCACACCTGTTTTAAAAAAGCACAATCTCATGCATTTTTGGACTTTCAGTGAAGAACCTGTGGTGAGTGGATACTTTTTGCCTGGCAAAGAGGGGGAAGTTCCAATGACACAAACACCAGCAGGAAGTGAACTGTCTGGTATATTGCTCCCCTAGATTCGGGGGGGGTCATCAAGATTGCCCACATAGCATCTGGACAGTACAACTCACAAGGAAACTGTCATAAAAGATATGGGCAAAGTATGTGTGTGGGGGTGAGTGGGCATTGGGGAAAAACTGCAGGGTCACATCATCAGAAGCATGCCACTATTGGGCTCTGAAACTTTAAATGACACTTAACTTGTGTATCTTCATCTTTTAATATTTTGACAGTGAGGGGAATTTGTGTCCTGTTTTTGCCAACAATTGCCCAGATCTCAAAGGGGTGAAGGGTAGGAGCAATCAGGTCATTGTCCTGTCCCAGTCCATCACAGGCTTCTTACAGCAATGAAGGGTATTGTCAGCTGTTCCGGATCATTGCAGGAAAGCAGGAATTTGAAGTAACAAGCCAGAAGGGAGTCCAAAGCAAAATGAGATGTTGGTTAAAGACTGTAAAAACAAATGAGAAGACTTTTTTTGTTTTTTGCTTTGTGGAGATAACTTAGACAGAAGTATAGATGGAATGGTAATTTGGTAGCAGCGTAAAGTATTTATGAGAGGATTTTTATTCGACGTAACTCAGAAACTAAGAGGAAAAGGTTGGAAGAGATGCAGCTGATTATGGATGAGATGAAAAAGGAGAAGGAAGAAGAGCTGATAAAAGCTTCACCACAGACATCTATCATGCACAGATTTAAAATGTTGCAAAGGCAATTATCAATATTAACTGTAAATGAGATGGAATAGAAAATTAGCCATGTCAAACAAAAGAACTTCAAATTTGCAATTAAAACAGGGAAAAGGTTGGCTTAAAGGTTACGTAAAGAAAAGTAGAAGAAAATGATTTCAAAAATACAAGAGGAGGAGAAATAACTGGTGATGTAAATATACAAGAGGCTTTTTATAAATATTAGTCTTCTTTGTATAAGGGACAGGAGGGCTCTATGAAGAAAATGGATGGATATTTGGTAAGAGAAAAGTTGCCTAAGATTACAAAGATGCAAAGACAGATTATCAATAGAACAATAACTACAAGAGAGTTCAAATAAGCTATTAATAAGGTTAAAAAATTAAAAATGTCTGGACCAGATGGACTGTCAGTACTGTATTATAAATGTTTTGCAGAAATATTATTGCCTTTAAAACAGCTGGTGAACTCTATTCTTCAAAAAGGGCAAATATCAGTCAGTTGGAAAGAATCTAATATTGTTGTGACCAAGGCCCTTTCCACGTGGAGGTCGTCTACACCGTAAAGTGGATTGGGGCGGACTACTTTAGCGTAGTTCCACACCCCAATCCACGCTGGAGCGACCAGAAGTGGTGGCGCTGCATGCTTTTTAAAAACCACTTTTGAGGAGGTTTTTAAAAAGCACGGAGCGTGCAGCCGCGTGCAGCCCTGTCGCTGCGCCTGGTGTAGATTTGCAGGCGTGCGCAATGCATGCCTGCAGATCTGCTGGGGGCGGGCTTTCCAGCTGGCGAGCTTCTCCGGTTGGTGGAGAGCCTCCGCCAGTCGTAAGTCGCCATTTTGGGCACTGCAGGATGCCGAGGAGCAGCGAACTCGCGCTGCTCCACGTGGCGACGAACTTACCTGGTTTCAGGTAAGCTCCATTTCAGGATGTTTTACCCATTTCTTCCTCCATGTGTGGAAAGGGCCAAAGCTGGCTTTTTCTCCTCACAGACGGGGATGGCAGCTTCCTCCACCTCCGCTAAAGAGCCTTGCAACTTTATACAGCTCTGGTCGTCCCTTTAAAACACACCTTCATGTGAAAAAGAGTATAGCCTATTAATTGTTATTTAGAATGTTTCACTGATCTCTAGTAGTGTGTTTCTGTTTGGTTAGAATTACTGAAAATTATTCAACTGAGTCAAAATTGATAAAAACTATACTACAATCTTTATTAAAACAACAAGCAGAATGAAGTATTGGTTTTCTATGTATGTCCAAGCTCAAGTAGATCTTCAAAATGCATTTAAACAGTTTCTTATATCTTTACATCTGCATAAAGGTATAGGTCTCACACAATACGCAACCCTCTGCCAACACTCTTGTCAAAGCCTCTGTTCCCAAATCCAGGTCACTCTCTCTGACCTGATTCAAAAGCGGGTTGATTTCTGTTCTGCCTCTGTCTCTAGGCTTTCTCTGAGAAAACACCTCCGTCTCTTCAACCCCCTTGACTGACTGAGAGACTCTCTGGCTGAAAGACTGACTTTTAGCCCCTCTTCTGGAAGTCTGACCCCAACCAATTCAGTATGCCTGCTATTTATGCATTTTTCCTCTGAGGCCTCCAGTCCCTCTTTCACACTAATGGGCTGGGTTTCTCTCTAGAGTGGCCATTCTGGTTGCCTAGCAACCTATTGCTGGGTGGCTTCTCTGAATGACCAGGATAGCTACTCCCCCAACTCCATCACAATTGTGTTGATATCTAAATAGGAACAGGGACTGATGATGACAAAGAATTATAGACCGATGCCATTGCTGAATAATGATTATATACGTTTTGGGATGATTTTGGCAGAAAGGTTGAAAATAATTTTACAAAATTCCATTCATGTGGATCAATATGGTCTTTTGCCCAAGCTGCAATTATGAGATAATCTGAGAACTGTTTTGTATATTAATGAAAACTTAGAATGTCATAATGAGAAACAGACTGCATTGATTTTCTTGGATGGTGAAAAATGCCTTTGACAATCTGAATTGGACATTTCTTTTTCAAAGTGCTGGAACAACTGGATTTTGGTGATAATTTTACTATGTGGGTAAGAGCAATTTATAGTTGACAGGCTGCATATGTAATTGTGAATGGAGAACTGACAAAAAGTGTGAAATTCAGAAAGGTACGTAGTAAGGCTGTCCATTGTCACCACTATTGTTTATTTTGGTGCTAGAGATACTGGTATATGATCTGATGAAAGAATTCAAGGTTTTAAGTTGGAAAAAATGTTTAAATTGAGAGCATTCGCAGATGATTTGGTTATCATGTTGGAAAATCCTGCAGAAGGTATAAAGCTGCTGATAGGGAAACTGAAAGATTTTTGTATTTTGGCTGGACTTAAGATAAATGAACAATACAAAGATGTTAACAAAGAACATGGACACACAAAACAAAACTGATGTAATATACAAAACTGCTTTTGAGATGGAGAAGAAAATTAAAGATCTCAATGTTACTTCAGCAAATATGAATTGTTGTTTCAGAACTATTATTATTTTTTATTTTATTATTATTTATTTGTATCCCGCCTCTCCATATGGATCGAGGCGGCGAACAACTTACAAATAGCATGTATTTCAAAACATTTTCTATATATGCCCCCAACAAGCTGGGTACTCATCTTACCGACCTGCGAAAGGATGGAAGGCTGAGTCAACCTTGGAGTCGGGCAGGATCAAACTCACAACCTTGTGGCTTGCAGTACTGGCATTTAACCACTGCGCCACCAGGGCTTCGAGTGAAGAAAGATCTGGTGAGACAGGAGAATTTAAAATTGTCAATAATGGGTGGAATTTCTGTGATAAAAATGAATGTATTACCTAGAATGATTTTTTTTTTCTTCCAGACAATACCAGTTTTAATAAATGATGTACTTTTCAAGCAAAGGGAAGAGTTGTCTAAAATTATTTGGCAAAGAAGGAAATCAAGAGTCAGATTAAAATATTACAAGAAGCAAAAGAAAGAGGAAGTTTGGGTTTACTGAAATAGAAATTGCTGCCTCGTTTGGTTGAAAGAGTGGATAATGTTAAGAAATAGAAGGTTATGGAGACTTCCAGTCAAAATGAAGGAGTGTGACCTTGGTCCTTAGGGAAGCTCTCTCTAGAGATGATGTGCTCAAAGCAATAGGAGCCAGTTTGGAACTTTTGAAACTGGTGAAAATTGTTCTTTGGGGAAAAGGAACTCAGAGGATCCCACATTTGGTTGGAATTACTGGCACTGAGGGCATAAAGTTAAGTCCCTGGAGGGCTGGGTAGATTGGAAGGGACCAGGGAAGACATTGTCCCCATTACCTTGTAGCTGCTTCTAAATGGCAGCTGAACTCCACACATCCAATTTTCTTAAGTTTCATTAAAAGAAGCTTCTACATATAAGAACACTCCCCAAAGGTGGATTAGACCTAACTTTGACACAGATATTCTGCAATTTTAAATGACTGAGTGATTTATACTCGAAGCTGTGAAACTGAAAATTCGCACTAGTCTGTTATAGCGCTATTATTCCACTTTCAACATCCGATGGAATCCTGGGGTTTGTAGTTTCAGGAGGGGGCGGCTGGCCCCTCCCTAACCTGCAAATCCCAGGATTCCA
Organism: Ctenosaura bakeri; assembly: GCA_948474755.1. Classification (NCBI taxonomy): domain Eukaryota; kingdom Metazoa; phylum Chordata; class Lepidosauria; order Squamata; family Iguanidae; genus Ctenosaura; species Ctenosaura bakeri. The sequence continues at coordinate 73,151 of CAOLHI010004067.1, forward strand.
TAGGATGTTGAAAGTGGAATAATAGCGCTATAACAGTCTAGTGCAGAAATCAGAACCACCGTGGTGGTAACAGAAGAGTGAGAAATTGCATTTTAAAGAGGCAGGACACTCTAATATGAACAACAGACAGGAAATTTAACTTTAGAAAATAAGTTTTGAATTACTTATTGTAAAAAACTGATAAGGCTCAAGTTCACATCAAGAGGCAATAGCAGGAAGTGAATATGAATTGAAGCACAAATGAACTGTGTTTCACCTTCTGACAGACAGTGAAAGCTAGAGAGGATGCTCATGGTGTAGTGTGACATCTAGTGGTGGGGAGGGGGAATCTATACTAGAATAACTGGATGATGGCTGTCAAGCGGCTATAAAGGTGATGGAAGAAGAACCTCAGTGGGTTTATCTAGGAAGATGGATTTAAATCAGAGGATACTGGTGGAGATGAAGAAGATGAAGGTGTAAATATGTCCAATGTGGGCGAATATGAAACTAGATCTATAACAGATAAGACTCACCTTGGCAATGTGACTCACAGTTGGAGGACAGAGTGGAAGTGATGGGGGGAAGACTCAAAAACTGGAACAAATTACAGAGAAAATGGTTGCCTACTAGTAAAAAACTGTCTTGATGTGATGGCTTCTTTGGATGTGTGAGAGAGAATTGCCTAAAGATAAAAAGATGTATTGGAGATAAAATATATATTGGAAAAGCAAAAAGTGAATATCCAAGTAAAGAGTGTGATTCTTTGGCAGTCTCCCTACACATCCAAAGAGGCAAAATTGATGGTGAACTGGTTGGACAGAGTTACAGACTGCCAAACAAAGGAAATTGTCAAATTTGTCAGTTTGGATTTTGAGAAAGTGTAGAGTTTACGCTTCCTTGGCCAATAAGCTGAAATGGTATGAGATTCCCTTTCATTGAGAATATTGAAGGAGTGGTGTACATTACAGACAAAGAAGATACAACCTGAACATAGTCTCAAAGGCAAGTGAGCTCCTGATGAAATATGAAAAAGATTCAGGAGGAGGAGATTTCAAGAAGAGAGAAGATCAAGGAAACAGAGAAAGAGGCAAGAGAGATGAAGGAAAGCTCCCAGACCAGACCCTTATAGATTTAGACAATGGGGGTTTCAGTTTCTGGCTGTGTTAATGGTGGACATGATCTAGGGTCTCTTTGCTAGATCACGAACTCTAAAACACTATGTCTGCCTTGGGGGGGGGGCTTCTTCTGTCAAGCTGCGGACTCTCCAGTAAATGGAAGATCAAAAGGATCTCTGGATCAGCTTGATCGTGACCTGCAAGACACCTGCTCAGGAACTGAGTGGCTGTAGCAGTAATGATAAGGCTGTGGAGGCAGTTGCACATTTCAGAGGAGCCTGGGGATGAGTGTTTAACACCTCCATTATGGATACTACACTAATCTTTCTCTGGACCTCTTGCAATAAGAAGTTTTGATTTCAATAGCTTTGTTGGAAAAAGAAAGGAAAGAAGCCCTTGTTTGCAACAGTTGAGTCTATTTCCCTACGGTTAAAGTGCCTTCTCATAGGATGGAGAATTTAAAGAGATAGTGCCTTTTTAAAATTGCTACATAAAGGACAAGTTAATTATCTCAGTCTTTTTCTTGCTTCTCTCTCTTCTGGATTTATAAAGTAGAAAATCAGTAGGTTTGTGATTAATTTTTGGAAAGAGACTTTTTTGCTGCTGCTGCTGTTCTTCTGTACCTGTAGATTTAAAGAAATGTCAAATAACTTCTTGCCCCTTTGGAATTATGGCATGAATTAATTTTATATTATAAAAGGGAGTTGAAATGATGTTAAAATTCCTCTTTGACTAACCTTGATTAACAATCATTTTGGATTATAATTTTGAATTTGGATTACTAATTGAATTTTTAAATATATCAAACTGAGATATTAATTTAGTTTAAATAATTCCAGATGCCATCTACTGGAAATTGTTGCAATGGATTATGAGAAAATTATTGTTTTACTTAATGTTATCCTACTAGGAGAAATAAATATTCTAAGACTGTGGCCATTTCTGCACTACAGTGTTAAAATGCTGCTGTTCCACTTTCAACCTCCTATGGGATTCTGGGGTTTGTAGTTTACTGAGGCCAAAGAGTTCTCTGGCTAAGAATTCTAAGTGCCCCTCCCTGAACTACAAACTCCAGGATTCCATAGGAGGTTGAAAGTAGAATAGCAGCACTTTTAACACTGTAATGCAGAAATGGTCTGTGTCTTTTTGAACTGACCTCTGTGTTTTGGACTACTGAATATGATAGATTTTCGATTTGAACAGGGGAAAGTTCCTACATACTTTTTGGAGTTTTGGAAGAACTTTAGGGAATTTTAAACATAAACAACTGAGGAAGTTTGGAGAACTGAAAAGAAATTTCACAGACCTTCTGGAAATGGACTCTGAGGATTCTATTAAAGGTGCTCAAATTGAAAAAGAAAAGGCAGAGGAAAATTCTTCAGTTTTGGATGGATCTGAGCCTGATTTATTTTTTGAAGATTTTACAGAGGTTTTACATGAGGAAGGACAAGGAGGTTTGCAGAAAGTTTATACAAGATTCCTGCAAGAAGAAAAACATTCATATTCTGGAAGAATTTGATATCCAGACCAATGCTTTTCTGAAGCTGGTTGACCTATAAGAGATACAGGAAGAGACTCAACAAAGACTTGAACAGGAAATAAAGACCTTTTTTATATTAATAAGAAGGAAAGAGGTAGATAGCCCTGTACAGTATGAAAGGGGAAAACAGGAAATTATATCCATATTTGGAGAACATGTGGATGTTATCACAGAGCAAAACAGTGGAAAATTTGTTGTAGAAGAGGAGAATTTGAAAAAAATTAGAAAGAGTTGGGTTAAAAAAAACCCTTTTTTCTCTAAATCTAAAGGTACTTGGAATGTTTTTTCTTGGTTTGGAATTACAGCATGGATAATGAGTTGTTTGAGTGACATCTAGAGATTTAAGTCAAAAAGAGTTTGATTATGGTAGATAATAAAATACCTTCAAGAATCTTAAATTATACAGAGTAAATGAAGTAAAAAAAAAGGATAGATGAATATAAGGTTATTTTATATTGGCATTGATAAGATGTTAGAGGATATGTCTAAGGAGAAGTGTTCTCTCTCTCATTTAAATAAATTTATAATGTTAGTAACTTGCTTTATTCTTTACTTTCTTTATTCCTAAGGAATTCCTACAGAATATTCCTATTTACTTTCTTTATTCCTAAAGGAGAAGAGATATAGTAGACTATATACAGGATAAATGGCAGAACACAATTAGAATTTTTGGTTGAGTGAGGAAAAAAAAAAGAATGAAGGCAATCTGATGATAAGTTTTTCAACCTTAAACTTTAAATTTAAAACTTTTATTATTACACGTGAAGTGTAAAACTGAGATCGAATGATGCATTCTGTTTGTTGCTTTAAAAGGTTATTTTCCATATTGATTATTACTATTTTTCTGATTGTTATTGTTATTTTTTGATGATTGATTGATTATTAAATAACTATATAATTAAGATAAGTGATAATTTACAAAAAGTGATTATAAGTAATTATTATATAAGTGATTAATAGTAATTAACTCTCAGGCAAAATTCTTTAACAGTGGCTTTCCTAACCCCCCAAACTTAGAAATTCTCTTGTTCAAATCCTCCAGTTTTTGAAGAAAGAGCCTATTGTTCCACAGTATCAAGCTCCACAAGGCTCCTCTGTTTTCTCATGTGCTAACAGAGGTATGTGAAAGGCTGGGCAGGCCTTAAAATAGCCTCTGGCTCTACCTCCATTAGCAGCATCCTGATGCTCTGTGCCACATCCTTTACCTACAGGCCTCTATCTTGGGGGCCATCAAAGGTATACCTTCCCCTGCAGTGCCATTCACTATGCAGATCCAGGAATATATTTAATTAACATGTGAGTTGGGCTTGTGTGTGTGTATGTTTCTGTGTGTGTGTGTGTGTGTGATTGCTATAATTGAAACTGCCTTGTGCAAGAAGGAAAAAAAAAAACTAGGCAAACTAGATTCTATTGCATGCCAAAAAGGATGTTCCCTTGGTGGTGTGGAAATGTTATTTGTAATGGCCCAATGGTTGTTTTGGTGATCACACCTATAGTTCCCAGATTCATAACTGTGGACTGTGGGACTGCACATTAATGTGCTTCATGCAAAAACAACACATTGTGCTCCAGAGAATGATGGTACTTCTTGAAGGAAGGAATTTCTTAGGAATGGAGATGTGTGATACAGGATGGTAACTCTTATTTTATTGCATGATATCAAAAAAAAAAAACAAAAAAAAAACGGGGCAATTTACACAGCAATTTGTTGAAAAATAACATGGAAACTGGGTACCAAATTCTGCTTCACTTGAGAAAGTGATAATGGTAAAGTCACTACATATTTTTCCAACTACTCAGTTTTTGATCTTGTAAAAAAAAAAAAAATCACTTTCAACCTTACTCAGCACACTTGGTGCTAATGTACTATTTTTCATGCCATGGCTTATATACCATCCGGTACCATAATAACTTGGCTGGCTTAAAATATTGTGCTCCTTGGCTTTGAGGAAGGAGGAAGTATTTGCTGCTTTGTTTCAGCCAGGAAAATGACCAGCCTTTTGAGTGAGAATAAGAGAGAAGCCATAGTTAAATGAGCCTTGACATAGGTTTTATAGATTGCATTCACCTTATACTAAAGTCAATGGCAAATACATCATCACGCTTCCATATATGATTATTTAACTGGAACAAACTCTTTCAGCTGTTGAATTTAACTCCTGCAACTGAATTGCTCCAATGGAGCCTCCATCTAACTTGCCTTACAATGAAGTGTTCTCTGCTACAGGCGCATCGTTTGAATCCTTTGCATCAATCTGGGTTTCCTCCATTGCCTCACTCTGTACATATTTTTCCATTCAGTTTAAACCTTGTTTAAACTTTGTGGAACACCAACACATGGATGCTCAAGGTTTATGATAACAAGGAAAGGAAGGGAAATTGTCTACTGTACTGTGACCCTCTAGATGTTGTTGTCTAGGTGTTGTTGCTGTCAGCCCAGCTAGTTAGTGCTTGATGATGATGGAAGCTGTAATGTGGCATTTCCAGCAATGCTACAAATTCCTTACTTCAAATTCCTACTCCTATATAACATGCTTATTGACAATTATGAAAGCTAATTTCATCATTGTCACCTCCATCACCACTGTGTCGTGTACTTAAAACAAACAAATGGTCAATATGAAGATGGAATAAAATTATCAATAACACTGAAAAAAATAATTTCATATATCTAAACTATTGGAAGAAATTCATGTAAGGTAAAAGTAGAACATTTGCAAAAAATGGAACTCAGATACAATATAATTGAAACAAAGAAAAGGCCAATGTTAAAATGAAATTAGAACATCAATAACGTTAACAAATAGCACTATTTTATTTATAATCTACTGGAAGGAATTTGTGAAAGCAAATTTGCATAAACCCATAATTGGCATTTTGAGGAATTGTGGCAGGACCACTCCAAGCAAAAGATTTAGTGATAAATTTCTTATGTGATGGCATGCTTAATTCTAGTTAGGAGATCACAGTTTGGAACAATGTGTTTTGAAAAGGATGTTTATTCAAATAATTGCCATATGTGCTTAATATTATTAATTGTTTATAAATACTTTTCATGGCCAGCAAAATATATGCATAGTGAGGCCCTGTGAATAGCAAAAAGGTGTGTAACAAAGAATATTCAATAAATAATAATAAACCTTAAGTCTTGTTAATCTACCATATGTACATAATACGCTTCAGAAAAGCAACATGAAAAATTTATGCTTACAAGGTTCTTTTGTTCTTTAGTTACTTTCATACAGATGACATTATTCCCATTGTACTTTCTTAGAAATGTTGCTTGCCATTTGTTTGTACCTGTCTTCACCTGCTGTTTTTCTTTTTACAGCTGTGTACATTTTATCTCTAGCATTCTTGCACCATTCTTACTGACTGCTAGAATTTTGTTTTCTCTGTATGTGCATTAATGGCATCTCTTCTAGTATTATTTTTATTATTGTTGACTCCAGTGTTACTGAGTTTGTTTTTACTGCCCTGTGGTATTGCAAGAGATCAATATGATAAATTTTACTGCCTACAGCACTTATTAGCTCTAATCCTTTTCTTTTTGAAGATGATCATCACCAGTCAAATCTATGACTTTTCCATATTCATCCTAACATTTGTACCCAGAATTTTAATGCAAATAGGCTTATTTGTAATTTTGCTTTACTTTAAATAAATTTATATTACTATTACTTGCAGATAGGTTTCATCTGCATGAACTTAAATCTGTATGCTATATAATTCAGCTTCCTTACAAATTCCATAGGAATTCAACTAGAAGACTCATTATTGAATAATGATCATATAGTGCAAATGTACAGTGCCATCCTGTGTGTGCACTACCAGATGAAAATCCATTAGTATCTATTAAACTTGCTCCTAGGTAAGTGTACATACAATTGAAGCCTTAATGTTATTTGAAGCCTTATATTAATGTCCCATGTTAATGTTTTATGGGAAATAGTTTAGATCCAAAATGTGTTTTGGAATGTGGTTTAGCTCCAAACATGCATTGAAATCTTGTGAGTCAAAGAAGACTCCTATCCACACTGCCACATTTCTTTTCCTTCTGAATCTCCATGTGTCCCCAGATATTTGCTGTGGTGGGTTGGAAGAGCTTCCAGTAGAATGAGTAAGGCACACAACAGAATGACAAATTGGTGAGCTCTACTGGATCAAAGGCATTTCCATGAGTGGAAGGAATCCTCTTAGCAGAAGAGCAACTCAGAATTTCGGTAACTTTAAGGCAGTAGTCAGGCAATTGCAGGGATTAAACACTGGATCTCTTTGGGTCCAAACCCAAACCCAGGATTTTGAATTGCATAAAGACCCTCTGTGGATAAAAGAGTTCTCTTCAGACTTCTGTTTTCCAGGTAAGGAAAGTGATGGATGAAGCAACAGAAGCAGGTATCCTGTGGCTATGAGAACAAATGTCCAGAAACACGGATTATTGTAAGAGAAGCAACTATAATGAAGTCAGTCAAGTCCAGATCATGCACAGACAGTACAAGATGAAGGGAGGCACAGGAACAATGTCTCAGCTGGTCCTGGAGTTGTTACACAATGTCAGAAGGCCAGATAACCAAAGTCAAAAAGGAGTGAGACAGAGTCATTTTCAACATAGCCAATCCATAGGTCAAGAATTCCAAGAACACTGACAGTTGAAGAGACTGAATGGTTGCAAGCAATGAAGACTCCTAGCAGTTGCTGGGAGATTTATAGATGCCTGTCTCTGGATGCCAGGTTTTTGATGAGTCAGTTTCTGCTATTTAACAGACTCTAGCTCCTGCGAAGATTCTCATTCTCTCTCTCCACTAAAGGATAGTGATATCTCTTCCATGTCTATCAGGTTCTGCTGATGAGAGAGCCTCTCATGTCTTGCTCTCAACCTCAGATATGGTTCAGCGTTCCCAAATCAGTAAGCTGTGGAAACAAAAGACATCCAGAGTCAAACAGTCCAGGGTGAAGAAAACTGTAAGTATGAGTCAGGTTTCCAGGGAATCATGGCAGCCTAGTCCTTAAACAGTCCAGGGACTGCAAACCCAATAAACATACTTTTGCAAGCTGAGCTGTCAAGAGGCAAAATGAAGTTGTACTCAGCAAGGTAGCTGGTGGTTGTTCCTTTCTTATACAGGCAGCTTCTTCAGCCAACACCCAGATCTGAGGCAGTATTTGGGAAAAGCATTCTACAGTTGTGCTCCCCCCAATACCTGGATTGGAGTCTCTTACTTCATCTGTAGGGAATGGTCTAGCCAGACACCTGTGCCTCTGCCTTTCTCTGGGTCTAGGAGTCCTCTCCTCTGCCTCCTTTTCCTGCTCTGAACTCAACCTGATCTGCTGAATATGAGGACTTGGCTAGCTGTCAGGTATCTGCTGTGGCTCCTCCAAAAATAAGTCTGGTTCATGTTCCAACGAAGACAACACTCAAGTGGGATGGGGGAATGATACTTCAGTCTCAGCCATCAGCTGCTCAGATTTGAGGAGGGAGACATAATCTGGAACCAGAAACTCCATAATCCAACTCTTTTGCAACAGATTCCAGAGGGTGAGTTGTGACAGCAGGGGCTAGTAAACTCCCCCTCTTTTTATATAGCTATAGTTAGTTCAATTTGAGGAATGGCCTAAGCGGACACCTATATTTTAGTGTACTTTCCGTCCGGGGTGCTCCTGCTGCAGCATTCAAATATCAAGAGATAAAGGAAGCAAGGTGTACCAACTCAAATCATTATGGGGTAAGTGCCACTTGCTTTGTAATCCCAATGATCAGTATCAATAGAAGATATTTGCATACCGAGTCAGCTAATTATAAATTTCATGACCATTTTCCATTTCTTGCCCACTAAGTAAGAAGCGTATTGGTCATGCTTGCCAAAGTGAAAAAGTCACAGTAGTGAAGTTCTGAGTTCCGAATATGATGAACATGTAACTGACTCTGGATACATTAAAACCAATTAATCAATTGGCAGTGGAATGACTGGAAACTCCAAGACACATATACAGGACAATGTCAGAAAAAAACAGATAGACATCCCTGATGGGTAGATCTTTTTCATGTGAATCTATCAGTACCAACTGATGGAAAATTTCTTACCAGACCACAACAGTCCGAGAAAATGTGTAATAACAAATTGTGGGGTCACACATTCTATTTATGGAAGCTGGTGCCATAAAATCTTGGCAATCACTGATAATAGACATGTCGAGCCTTGACTGGCGAACTCATGAGAGATCTGTGTCCATCAGAGACTAATGGCTGGATCATGAAAATAATTGCAACATCAGTATATTAGAAGTACTTTCAGTCTTCCAGGCCTTTACTGCTTTTCATAAGTTTCTGAAAGGTCACTCTGTCGCAAGTGCTAGTGGTCAATTCAACTGTTGTGCATTATTCCTCCAAACAGAGTAGCACTCAGATTACAACACTTAAAAAAATGTTTATGTTATTCATTTACTGAACTGGTATCTCATCAACCAAATCCATCGTGTACAATTCATTTAGAAGGTGAAGAAAATATCATAACTGACACTGTCTTCTATGCAAATGGAACATTCCACAAATGGCAGTGGACAACTGCAGAGGGATCTATTTGTGATGTATCAAAATATCCAATGCACCTAATGTGATGTCAAAGGTTAGTACATGAAACTATCTTTTGGATGGGTGATAGTTTGCCAAATTGGTTACTTTGATTATTTATGTTGTAAATTGGATAGCTTGTCTCTGAAACAAATTCTTAAAAGGTGTAGGAATTCTCACAAGTTCAGATTCACAGATGAGCACCCAAAGAATGGCTACATGTTAGCAAGTTGATCTTCTAATTCTTCTTTCTTGAAGAATGTTATAAGCCATTATAGAAGACTTATGTTTCTCCAACTCTCATGCTTTTTTTACCTTTGCCTTTACATGGATGAGTTACTTTAAATATATCAGTCTTTTTATCTGACTTTTATTCTATTCACTCATTGTCATGACTGTCACAGATGGATCTAAGTACACACAGAGATTACCTTGAGGCTGCTTTTTTGTAAAAAAAGAAAAAGAAGAAGAATTATGTTTATATATTGTCTTTTAACAATGCTAGGTATTCACTTGCACCTAATTATGCGGGATATAACTCAATTATTTTAATATCATTTTGATGTGTAACATGTTCATGTTTCTTTCTTTTTACATTGTGATTTAGCAGATTCTAGATTTTTTTTAAATCACAGGAAGAAGGATATAAAATTTTGTTAGTACTTTTTGGGATCCTAATGATTTCTTGGGCATGGTCAGGTGAATGAATAATGTTTTCCTTTTGAACCGAAAACTCCAAAGTCATATCACAAACTGCTTCTGGAATTTCCCTCATTTTCAAAAAGTATTTGCTTTCCATGTGGCATGAAGGCTTGCTATTTGAGTAGAAACACAAGTCTGGGAGGATGTAGAAGAAGCTGAATAGCTCTTACTGAATCAGTTAAGTGCATCCCATTGGGTCAGGCTCTCACTTTTCCTGATTATTCTTTTCACTTTTTTATACTTAATCAACGGGGACCAAAACGAAAAGGAGACATTATCAGTCAGTTGCACAATTCTCTTGCTATTATCCTGTTCCTGCTGGAAAGCTTTACAGCATCATCTTAGAACAGCATGTGTCTTCTTTTTAGTGGATTCTAATGATGACTGATAATTCTGTTTTTGCAATGTAAGATCACATCTTCAGTCAATTCAGACTGATGACTCTCTACAGACAATAGATTGTCAATGACAAATTCCATTTGTAATTAATCACACTTGTCGAGGTGTTTAAAGTGAGCAATCTACCTCTCCCAATTACTTTTAGGTACAGTGGCTGGAATCCCTTATAGCATATTGCATTTTGTCATTTTAAGAATCTGTAGCTACATTGCAGAAGTATGGTGAAACCTTACAAGGTTGTTGCCGGGCAGGCAAAGTTTTCCTGAGTGGACAGCAGGGAGAAGAGGCGGTGTGGCCAGACAGCCAGGTGCAAGGCCAGCAGGATTGTTATGGCTAAGCCTTGTGTATTAGAGAAGGCCACACGCCGAGCACTGATTGGGTCACCCCACTTGTTCCAGGGTGACAAGGTAGCATAAAAAGGCTAGTGTTTGCCTTGACCAGCTGCCAGTTAGACACCCTCGCTGGACCTGCCACGCTATTGGCAGTATACTGTTTGTAAGGGGAGATGCTGCCCGATTTTTCCCCGTTATCTTCTGTTATTCCTATTTGTCTAATTGCTGGAATGCTGGTATGTTTTTGCTAAGCCTTATCTTAGAGTGCGGCAATAAATCAAGCCTTTAAGTCTTATTTAATGAGCCTCTGGAATTCTTTTTGCTTCACTGGGACCCTCAGAGATTGCACTCTGCTCATGCTCAGAGGAGCCACAACCTGCCAACCCTGACAGATTATGGGCCCAGCATGCTTTCGCTGTGCCAGAGGGTGAAGTGGACCAAGTCAAGTGCTAGTTCCAGTCTGCAGCTGCCTGCTGAGAGCCTGCTCATGGACAGTCTCTGGTAAGTGAGAGTCCTGGCATAGGAAGGGGCATGGAAGGTGAGATAGGCTGCAGGGATGGCGTCCACAGGGAGTGCGAGTCTGCCCCTGGACAGATTGAATGAGAGGAACTATCTCACTTGGGCAGTGAAGATGGAGATGTATCTGCAGAGAACGGGGTTGTGGAAGGCTGTTGCTGATCCCCCAAGTCTTCCTGTCAGTGTAACAGATGCCAGGATGGAGGAGAAAGCCATCAGTAACATTTTTCTGGCTTTGGAAGATAGGTAAACCATGTCAGGCACCTCACCATGGCACGGGCGTGTTGGGATGCTTTGCTGGCCATGTACATCTGCCTTAAGCTGTCCCTGCTAAGGAGGCTCTACAGGGCACAGCTACAGCCTGGTGAGTGCATGCGGGACCATCTCCAGCATTTGACCTCCCTGTTTGTTGCCTTACAAGAGAGGGGGAAGGAGATATCTGAGCCTGACAGAGTCTACTGCATACTGAGCTCCCTAGATGCAAGCTGGGACATGTTTGTGACTACCAATGAAGGCATGCCAGAGCAGGACCTCACCGTGCAGTATATTTCTGGGCTTCTGTATGAGGAGGAGGAAAGGCATAGTGAGAGGAGCTGGCAAGAGCTTATCAACAGCAGCAGCAGTGGCAGCAGGAAGAATGCCAAGAACACTGACTTTCCCCGGACTGAGTCTGAGTCTACCGAGAGGGTGAATGCTGTGAAAAGATGTTTTCAGTGTGGATCCATGAAACATCTGTGGAGAGACTGTTTGGGCAGCAGAGGAAGCATGCCAAAGACTCAGGGCAAGAGAGCCAAGGACAGAGGGAGTCACCGGCTGGTTTCAGCTGTGGTTAAGGGCTGTGAAACCCAAGGGGCTCTCTGGCTGCTACATAGTGGGTGTTCTCAACATCTGGCTAATAGCAGGGGTATGTTTAAGATGCTGGGCAAAGCAAACATTGACTCTGTTTCCCTTGCTAATGGGTCTAAATGCAGGGTGGAAGGTGTGGGGGAAGCCTTTGTTCCTGCTCTGGGGAAATATCTTGACAATGTGCTTTATGTGCTCTCATTAGAGTTTTGCCTGCTGTCAGTACCTGAGCTGGCACTGAGGGGGCATGATCTGTTCTCTGGAAATGTGGGTAAGGCAATCAGAAATGGGGCTGTGTGTGTGGTCAGTGAGCTCAAAGACCGGCTGTATAAATTCTTGCCAAAACAAAATACCCACATTGTATATAGCAATAAGCCCCAGAACAAAGTGTCTAGATCGAGGGACACCTGGTACCTGGCACTGGTACCACTCTACTCTGCTTTGGTTAGACCTCATCTTGAATACTGTGTCCAGTTCTGGGCACCCCAATTCAAGAAGGACATGGTCAAGTTGGAGCAAGTCCAGAGGAGGGCAACCAAAATGGTGAGGGGCCTGGAAGGATAGACTTAGAGAGCTGGGTATGTTTATTCTGCAGAAGAGAAGGTTAAGAGGGGACATGATAGTCATGTTTAAATATCTGAAGGGATACCATGTAGAGGAGGGAGAGGGCTTATTTTCTGCTGCTCCAGAGACCAGGAAAAGGAGCAATGAATTCAAGCTGCAGGAAAGGAGATTCCACCTCAACCTCAGGAAGAACTTCCTGACAGTCATCCAGCAGTGGAATATGCTGCCTCGGAGTGTAGTGGAGTCTCCTTCTTTTGCGGTTTTTAAGCAGAGGCTGGATGGCCATTTGTTGGGAATGCTTTGAGGGTGTTCCTGCATGGCAGGGGATTGGACTGGATGGCCCGTGTGGTCTCTTCCAACTCTACATTTCTATGATTCTATGATTCTAATAATTACATCCACCTGTTGCATAGAAGGATGGGGCACACCAGTTTTCAAGTTCTAAGGAAACTGCCTGAGTGCTGTAAAGACTACAGAGTTAACCCTTGTGATGCCTTTTTGGACTGTGCTGTCTTCAAGCAGTCCAAATCAAAGGTGTGGCCATTTCCTAAGTTTAGTATCAGGGTATCTACACAGCCTTTTCAGTTGGTGCACTCAGACCTCATTGGTCCCATGCCCACGTCTCAGAGTGGGACATGGTATGTGATGCTCCTGGTAGATGACTACAGCAGGTTCACATTCTGTTATCTCCTGAAACAGAAATCCGAGGTTTGTGGAGTGTTTAAAAATTGGTGTGCCAATGTGGAACTTCAATTTCGGTACAAAGTCAAAGCTCTCCAGACTGACAAGGAAGGTGAATATTTGGTTGGGAGTTTGCAGCAGTGGTTAAAGAAAAAGGGCATAAATCACAGCTTAACGGACCCCAATTCTCCAGAGCTGAACGGACTTGCAGAGCATAATGGGGAAGTGATCCAGACAATAATGAGTTCCTTGTTGGCAGATGCTGACATGGTTCAGAAAGCTTGGGGTGAGGCAATGCTTATTGCCAATTACATTTGTAACAGGCTTCATACCTCCATCATAAAGGTAACTCCTTTTGAAAAACTGTATGACAAGAAACCCTCTCTTGCTCATATGAAGGTGTTGGGAGTTATGCCTGGGTGCACATTCCTAAAGCCCAAAGGAGAAAGGGGCAGCCCAAAGCCCGCAGGTTGAGATTTGTAGGATACTCTGGAGGAGGGTATCGCTTTGATCTCTGTAATGGAAGGGTGGTGATATCCCGAAATGCTCAGCTTGAAGAGCACAGTAATTGGAAAAAGGTGCATGCAAATTCTGAGATACTCCTTCCAATTACTGATGAAAGTGATGCTGAGAGTGCAGCACAGCCTTCTTCTACTGCAATGAGCCCTTCAAGGGTTAAGCAGGAAGAGGAGACAGAAGCTGAGCCGGGAGAAGTGGCTCAGAGTGCAGAGCAGTCTGATGGGGCGGAGAAACCTGGCCGCAAAAGAGGAAGATCATATGATGTTGAGGGCAGTCATCATCAATACCTAGGCAGCCTGAGAGGAAAACTGTTAGTGAATTTCAGAGATGCTCATCTGGACACAAGCAAGAGTGATCCAATGCAGATTGGACACTTCTGATGTTCATTGGAGACTTCTGATACTTAACAGACACTTATCAGACAATTGTACTCTGACACTTCCTAGCTGGTGTCCAGATACACATTGGGGAATATCCCAATGTGCATCAGTGCCTATTGAGCATTAGGTTGTAGGACATCAGTAATTCCCCTTGCTGCCATCGTGCAATGGACACATTGTACTGTCACTTAGGTGAAAACCGATGTTGCTAGATGAATTCACTTTTGGATACATTTAAGGCCATGTACAAAGATGCAAGTCCCATGCAGAATGCCAGGCTGTGATAGTTAAGAATGACTAGATTTTCCTCATTTGGTGCTGTTGTTTGTGTATGTTTGTGTATGTTGGACTCTGCATCCTATCTGTTCTGCTAGTCTTCCAATTCAGCTTATAAAGGATATAAACATTTGCTTTAAATTGTTTGCTACAGTTTGAGGCTCCCTTGTCTTTCCTGCAAACAAATGATGAATACTCATTCTTGGAAACAATGAGTATTTTGGTATAAAATTTGTGTGCAGTCTTCCATTCTTTCCAGAGACACATTTATGTGCATGAAAACCACAACTTTCATTATAAAATGTGTATTTCTACATGGAATAATTTTCTGCAACACTTTGGGATATGTGAACACTCAGTGAAATTTGTGTGAAAATATTTTCTCTTTCAGGGAGGAAACAAATGCAGAAATCATTGAGCCTCTCACCTGTGACAAAATAGGCAAAGATTCACATCCTTAATTATATGCACATTGATTAAATTACAGCAAAAAAGAGATATGATCACATGACTTCTTAAGGATTCTTTTTGTGTTTTTATTTAATAAATGTGGATATGCCATGAAGCAAACCCATAAGCTGTAAGGCAATGGATCTGAACCAGCGTTTTGTTTTTGTTTTTTTCTTGAACTGTTGCCTGGGCTCACAGAGTTTTATAGGGACTCTAGACCAAAATATTCTTTACCTGCAATTGTTCCTAATTCTATCACTTCTTCCATCTTTTCCCTCTCCATAAAGAATTGATTAAGGAGAAAAAGACAGATAATCCACAGAGTATCTTCTTATTGCTAACAATAGAAGCCTTCCCTTTAGAAAAAAACACTTAGTATGTGTGGCAGGAATAGGAAATGTGTGGCCTCACATATTTTTGGACTTCATCTGCCATCATTGGTTCTGCTGGTGAAGGAGAAGGCTATTATGGCTCCCTTGGGCTAATTTAGAAAAAAATCCTACATTTGTGTAGAATTGTGTGCCTTAGGCCATTTCCATACTACACTGTTCTAGTGCTATTATTCCACTTTCAACCTCCTGTGGAATTCTGGGGTTTGCAGTCTACTAAGGCCAAAAAGCTCCCTAGCTGAGAATTCTAAATGCCCCTCCCTAAACTCCAAAGCCCAGGATTCCATAGGAGGTTGAAACTGGAATAGCAGCACTATAACAGTCTAGTGCAGAAATGGCCTTAATTTCAGTGAATTTCCTCCAGAAAATAAATGGACACAGCCAATTTTATACCAAATATATTTAGTTCCTCCCTGAAACAGAAGTGTTAATTTCTGATAGCAAGAAATGGGGACTGGATTGTTTACATGGAAGAAGTCCATAGAAGGAGTCTGTGTATGCTGGGCATGGGAAATTAATCTAAACATCTTGCAGACATGTTGGATGGAAAGTTACCCCAACACACACACACAGTGTGTGCGACCTGGTAATGTTTAGGAAACCATATTAAAGTGTAGGAGAACTGGGCTCAGGACCTCCCTTCTACTCAGATGCTAGTTTGTCAGGGTGTGGCCAGAAATTTACTTTCCCCCCCATTAAGGTTGGATCCTTCCTTCACCAGTTTGGCCTTCTAGTTTCTCCTGGATCTACTAGGAAAGGCAATTGCCCTTCCGGATGAATGGGAGTCCCAACTAACATCTGGAGAAGGACACATTCCCCACCTCTGGTGTATAGGACTATAGCCTAAAGCATATTATTTTATATAATGTGGCATAGCCACATCTATGGTTTAGCAGTTCTGAGCACATTAAGCAAGTACCACCATGTTAAAATGGAATTACTTGCAGGCAAGCGTATACAAGATTGTGGCATAGGCTGCTGTCTTATACACAATGGTACTTCTTTCTTAGCAAACACATACTTTTGTGCAGAGCAGAAGAGGGCTTACTTATGAATCAAATTACATAGAATTGCACTAGAAATTTTTTATAGGTATAAATATACAAATTTCATATTTTTAAGTTCACACATTTTATTAGTTTATATTAAACTAAGATTGGTGCCTTATTGAAATCTTTCAAATGTACAGTCCTATTTTGGAGAAGTATAATTAAATAAGAATCTCCTTTGCAGGCTGTACAATGATCAACTTTGCAATCATGAAAATGAAAAGAGATCGCTTGGAGCACAAACTGTCTCTGAATGTTGCAGTAATATTCACATTTTAAATCCAAGCAGAACAGCTGCCCATTTTTACTCGTTACCACTACAGCCAATTAATGCTTGTCAAGATTTATAATTAAATGAAACTAATGAAAATTGTTTGGCCGATAATGGAATTTTCCTCCCACATCTGCATGCTATTACTCCATGCAAATATTGAAGTTGGAGAAATAATGTTTGTTTTAATTGATTATTTGATCCATTGTATGACTCTTGATAGGTTGATCATTTTTTCATAAACACATAGACAATCATTAATAATGAAAAGATTCATTGGGTCATAAACATCCAAAATATTCAAGATAATTCCATTTCCCTTTTGTTGCACGTTATGGGGATCTGGGACAGAACTGGATCTCAATGAAGTGATTATTTTTGTCATTATAAATGCCTCCAAACCAATTTCACATATTAAAATGTGCCACTAATTAATGAGCAGATAGGACTATGTAGTGATATGGAAGGAACTACTACAAAGAAAAGTAAATGAGCATTCCAGTGTCATTAATACATATCTTATTCTGAGTTCTATATCAGAACCATTTTTAGCAGTGCAATGATAAATAAGGTAATAGGATTTGTTCAGTTTTACTAGGTCAAATACTGACCCAAAAAGGAACTTTCTCAAAACTTTCCATGCAATTGAGTTATTTTCTCAAAGAAAATGAGGTACTTTCCTTATTGATGCTATATTAATATTAATGTTCTCTTTCCCCTCCCTTAGTGGAAAAAATATAAGCCAAATACACCTTAATCAAAGATTGTGCACTTTGGTGTATAAACAGCATATTAAAAATTCAACTGTGAAAGACCTCTGTAAAAGTAATGCATTTTACTGTTGTCATGATCTATAAAACATAATTGTGTACTTAGTGCTAATGATTTTAATAAGAATACGTCCAAATCCTGTATGAGAGATATGTATGGATAAGAACCATAGATGCGGTACTATGCAGTGAAGCCTGCCCTGACCCCCTCCCAAATACCCACTTACCAGGAAGCAGTTGCTGGTAAGCGACAGTGGCCTATCCCCCTGTTGTTGGGAAGCAGTTGACTGCTATTTCCACCCCACCTCCCTGCGAGTGATGTCTGGTGTGACAGGTAAGAACAGGACCTCTGTTGAAATTCCCCCTTATGCCAGCGATTGCTTTGGAGGGGATAGGTGGGAGTGAGAATGTTAGCTAGCTGCTTTCTTGATTGACAGTTGAACAGTTCCCTGTTGAGTGCAGTGGCTGCTTCATGATAAGTGAAGATTGGGGACACTTCACAGTTCCTAAATAGACATTCACAGTCCTTACTAGGGACTACATAAAGACCATAAACACATAATAGTCACAAGTATGTAACTCTTATGTTATGCATTCGTAACTGCCATAGGATTCCACCCTATTAATGTATGCCCTGGATATACTTATGGAATTTGATTCTTCTTTTCATTTCAGTGGATGGGCCACTATATCTGTCTGATTCTTTACAGCTGATTCAGTACAGCTGACCCTGATATCCTACTGTAGTAATTTATAATATGAATCACATTTCAAGCAGGTGTGGCAGTGAGATGGTTTAATAGGTTAAAAAGCCAGCTGTTGCCACGTGGTGAAGGATTTCTTTCCTTGCCTTTTGGTGCAAGAAAGTGGTAGTGGAGAGATGTGTGCCACAGTCAGCACCACATAACTGCACACTGAATGGATATCTATGTAGCTCCTTCTACACTTCACTGTTACTGTTGATTCTTTTCTCTCCCTCTCAAAATTATTGTTTTATATTTTGGTTCTTTTAATCAGATCAGACTAAGAGCCAGAATGGTGCAGTTGTCTGAAAGCTGGATTAGGAGAGGAGACCAGGGTCTGAATCCCTGCTCAGCCATGGAAATCCAATGAATGAAACAATAACAGTTGCATCAGAAAATCAGTGGGACCCAGAACACTACAGCTTATGCTTTGTCTTCACATTAAAGACCAAGGCCCTTTCCATGCCCTAACTTTTCCCGAAGTTGTCCAGCGGGGATCTCAACGTGGCTCTCCTGGGAGAGGACTGTGACTGGAGCACTCTCTACACACCAGCTGGCTTCCTGTGGAAGGGAGTGTGATGGCCATGCCTCTTCCTTTCACAGCACAGCTGGGTACTTTCCCAGGTTGCCCTGGGGCAGGAAGCATAGCCATCACACTTCTTGGACTTCTGCAAGGTAGGTAAGTCCAGAATGGTGACGCAATCACATGTCATTGAGAGGGAAAACCTGTCAATGATTTAATCTGTGATCACACCACCGAGGATAGGAGAAGGACAGGACTGTGATGAAATCATGCAGAAGCATTGTCACAGTCCTGTACTTCTTCTGTCCCTATAGTGGGATGGGAGGATTGCTGCAGAAAGGGCCAAAGAGAAAGAGGAGAAGAAAGACATTTTTCATAATTAGAATTGTTGTTAGTAGTAATCGTAATAATATTATGCCATCAAATCAAGTCAAGTCAAGTCGTATGTCTATCATGGGCTTTTCTTGGCAGGATTTGTTCAGATAGGGTTTACCATTCTAAAGGCTTGCCCAAGGTCATCCAGCAGGTTTTTATTGCTGAGCAGGAACTCGAACCCAGGTGTCTTCTAATGCTACCCAAACCACCATACTGCACTGACTCTCAATAGTAATAATAGCAGTGGTCCTAAGTATTACTTACTTATGGTTAACCTTTGTATTTTGCAGTTGAAGCAATGTCAATAGTAAAATATGTATACCCTAGTGAAAGCTGGAGCCCGATGAAGTCTTGCTTCTAGAATAAATCCTATAGAAACCAGTTGGGCATTTTTGTTCTGATTAAACAATGCATGGGTGGAACTTCCAGGCTAGCAATGTGGTTTGTTCTTCTGCTCATATAAAATGGCAATGGTCTTCTCATCCTAAGTGCAATGTACTAATAAAAAGACAACTCCACTAAACTTTGAAACTTACTCTTTTACATTGGAATTAAAAATAAATTGGCATGTCCTATATATTTTTACATTTTTGCTGCAGAATGGTAAAGAAGTAGAACACAATTTCTGTTGCAGCTTAACTTCAGATATAAGTTGTATTGGTTGATAAAAAGTGATTTATATCTTATTTCTAAACTAGAAAGTAGCATTAATAAAAAAAGGCAGCAGAATATGTATGCTGTGAAAGACTTACTCCCAAATGCACAGAGGATAAGGAAGATTGAAAATAATGTCTTTAATTTCTAATGCAATATGAACACTTTCAGCAATGAATGGGAAGTGACAATTTTTGACATTTTCCTCAATTTTGCCACGGAGGCAAAAGGAAATATGAATGCCTGTGCAGCCCAGAAAGATACTGTCATGAGCATAAAATTGATTTTATTTCCCTAGTATATTAGCACAGTTTTCTCAGAAATAAAAGTAAGTTCAGAACTGGAAGCAATAAATTATAAGCTACCAATATTGTAAAAATTGGTTCAAAATGCAAAACCAACTCTGAATATAAAAGAGCTAAAATTAGACACAGTCTTATTCCCCTCCCTCCTTCAAGAGATGAAACATTCCGGGTAGCCTTTTACAAGGTCAATTTCATTTGTAGAGGAATGTTGGGGACTTAAGATGCTTTTGCAATTAATCTGTCTTTTGTAAAATTCAGTGTGTTTGGAATGAGGAGAAGTAGTGGTGGAGATGCAAACAGTTACAGCCTATTGGCATCAGAAGCCAACACAAAGAGCTTACCTTCTTCACTATGTTTCAGTTTTATTAGCTGCATAGATTAAGAGGCTGATAGCAGCCCTATTTGGATGCTCTCTTGTTCAGTGCTTTCACATGAAGAACAGAGTGGAGAAGTTTCACTCTCCTCAACCTTTGTCCTCATGCTTCACAAAGGAGAGCTTTCTCTTATCTAGGGGAGGTTCTTCTTGACATTTTAGAATCAGGGAAATATTGGATAACTGAACAACTTGTAAAGCAATGTAAAATACACAATACCATGAAGCTTTAAATGAGAAGAAAAGCTTGCTGCCTATTTCTGAAACTAACTACAGGAAATCTGGAAATCTGAAATCCAAAAACCTCTAAAACATGAAACTTTTTTCCCACCAGACTCCTGCTTTAACCTTTGCGGCAGTGACAGTGGCGCTCCTGTTCATTCTTTTCTCAGATCCTCAGTCTCTGGCCATTTCCGCACTACGTTCTTATAGTGCGATTATTCCACTTTCAACATCCTATGGAATCCTGGGGTTTGCAGTTTCAGGAGGGGCCGGCTGGCCCCTCCTGAAACTGCAAACCCCAGGATTCCATAGGATGTTGAAAGTGGAATAATCGCACTACAAGAACGTAGTGCGGAAATGGGCTCTGTCTTTTTGCTGCCACCCATTTCCACCTATGAGATGGTAGCTGCAGCTCACCTGCTCATTTCTCTCTCAGATCTGAGGAGCATCACAGCCACTGCCTTGAAGGCAGAAGCAGGTGACTGATGATAAAAAGAGAGAGTCTGAGTGTGATGAAGTAGAGGGGGAGTAGTATCCTGATTGATAGAAAGCTGCCCAGCAACAGGTTGTTAGGCAATCAGAATGGCCACTCCAGAGAGAAATCCAGCATTTTTATTGTGAAGGAGAGGTTGGAGGCCTCAGAAAACAATGTATAAATAGTAGGCCATGAACTGGGTTCAGGAAGATTTCTGGAATAGGGGCTGAGAGTCAGTCCTTCAGCCAGAGAGCTTCTCACTCAGCCAAGTGGGGGTGGGTTGAATGGGAAGGGTGGGTTGAGCATTAGACTATGACCCTGGAGACTAGGGTGTGATTCCCCTCCTAGCCATAGAAACCCACTGGCTGACCTTGGGTGCATCATGCACTCTCAGCCCCAGAAAACCCCATGATAGGTTTGCCTTGTGTCACTATAACTTGGAAATGACTTGAAGACACACAACAGCAGCAACTCAGAAAATAGACAAATATTTTGTCTGCATGAAAGCCTGTGTGGAATAAGAGGTTTGAAAGTTAGACTGGAACTCTAGGATACTGTGGTTCAAATCCCCACTCAGCCATGGAAACCTACCAGATGAACTTGAAGAACTCACTGTCTCTCAAAAGAAGGCAATAACAAACCTATGAATACATTTTGCTATGAGAAACCAGTGATAGTGTCTCCATAACTTGCAGATGACCTGAAGGCACATACCAACAAGAAAGACTAAAGGTATTTCTGCTATTATATTTCCAGAAAGTATGTTTTATTCTATTGCTTGTTTAGGTTGCATCTACTGATTGATTTGATTTCAGTGTTTTGATTTCAAACTTTATGAATTGCTGAGATAACTAGGGTAGTGGGCAAATTTTCATGAAAATAAAATAAAGGGCCAAGGTAACATGCACATTTAGCATGCAGTAAATATATGCCAGCATAACTGTGTTGAATTCCATAGTTGTGTAACTGACTGTGCTGGGTAGGGGGCTGTTGCACTGGGCTCACCCAACACGAACTAGTT
Organism: Ctenosaura bakeri; assembly: GCA_948474755.1. Taxonomy (NCBI): domain Eukaryota; kingdom Metazoa; phylum Chordata; class Lepidosauria; order Squamata; family Iguanidae; genus Ctenosaura; species Ctenosaura bakeri. The sequence continues at coordinate 95,185 of CAOLHI010004067.1, forward strand.
GAGGCTTCCTAACATCAAATAACACTTTGGTGTTTGTGTTTGTGCTTTTGAAATATTGGCTGGAATGCTTTTGAAATATTGGCAGGAATGATTGGACCACATGTTCAATCTTTGAGAATGCTCAATGTCTTGCACAATAATTTTTTACACTAGCACAGTACCCCAACAGGTTTCTGGCCATATAATTTCCAGTGAACTCAATGGACTTCTCTTCTGAACAGACATCTGCTGGATAGCACTGTTAGAATGCTTATTAGATTAATGGAATTCTTATATTTACTTAGGGAATGGCACAGTTTTAATTATTGTACTTCCTGAGTTCCTGCAAAGTTGATGCTGACAATGCCCTTGAGATAAGAATAATTTCCTGCTTCATTCTGAAGCAAAGATGAATTGTATAATGTATGCTTATGGTTGCACACAGTTTTAACAAAGCTGTTTGAATTAAAAGAATGAATCATCTGACAGCAAGTGGAGAATATAAAATTATGTAGAGAGGATTAAAAAAAGCTGGTTGTCTTAATTACTACTTTTAACAAGCAAGACATAGTGCTTTCCACACAATACTGCAGTAGGTACTTCTTTGAATATTATGAATGAACAGATAACAACAATGATCAAGGTGCAACAGCCCCAGTGACTGTATGGCCATTTCCGCACTATGCTGTTATAGTGGTATTATTATTCCACTTTTGAGATCCTATGGAATCCTGGGGCTTGCAGTTTAGAGAGGGGCATTTAGAATTCTCAGCCAGAGAGTGCTTTGGCCTTAGTAAACTACAAACCCTAGAATTCCATAGGATGTTGGAAGTGGAACAATGGTACTATAACAGTCTGGGGCAGAAAAGGCCTATCTGTACTAAACAGTTATAGCTGTTAGGTACCCTTTTAACTGCCTTGGCTCCACCTTTGGAATATTGAGAGTGTGTTTTGGTGAAGTTCTTAGAATTCTCTGCTCCAGAGCTCAGGTCCAGTTTTTCTTCAAACTGCGGTCCTCCAGATATTTTGGACTTTAGTTCCCAGAATCATGGACCATTGGCCAAACTGGTTGGTTTTTCTGGAAACCAAAGTCCAAAATACTTGGAGGATCATAGTTTGAAAACCCCTGTTTTAGTCAACTCCCCTGAACTGCAGCACTAGAGCTCTCCAGTGGAGAATTCTATCTCCCAAACTACTATTCCTTGGACTTCATAGGATGGAACCATGATAGATGAAGTTAAATCAAACAAATATAGTACAGATTGTTGTTATGTACCTTCAAGTAAACTCTGGCTTATGGCAACCCTACTAGAGGATTTTCTTGACAAATTTTATTCAGAGGTTTACCATTTCCATCTTCTAAGGCCAAGAGACTGATGCTTGTCCAGAGTAGCTGAGTGGGTTTCCATGACTAACTGGGGAGTAAAATGCTGGTCTCCCAGAGTCCTAGTCCAACACTCAAATTTAGCAGATACACCCAGTAAATAAAATGCATTGTCACTTCAGCTTTCTCTCTCTCTGCAGCTTTTTGAAGCATCCCTGTGGAGCTGTCCTCATAAAACTATGGCTCTATTTTCTATTTTGTTTTTGAGCTCAACTCAAGTCAGAAGGCTCAGCTCTTACAAAAGGGGGCTGGGATAGGGCAGGCACCTGGATCATCTGATGGCAGAAGCATCTTGAGGGACAACTAACAGAGATTTCTTCTTAGGACAAATTGCATTTCCAAGCTTAACTGATCCAAGTGGAGAGGAAGTGCTATAATGAAATGGAGAAATTGATTGTGGCGAATGGTTTGGGGACAAGCACTCTTACTTCTTTATAAGCATCCTTACTTTTCATTAAAATGATAATAATTGTTCTAGGTAAGTGTTTACATTTCTTTTTTTAAAAAAGCCCACAAAGTGTTGTGCTGTATTTATTTTTAATTGCTGACAATCAGAATTGGATTTAAATATTTTTATTTTCTGCCTCGAAGAAATGCACCTCCAGAATAAGCATGGAAACCCATGCTAATTAGTTCCACTTCTGTCAACACATTCAGTAGAGCAGAACCCCCAAATCCAGGGAGAGGGTGATTCTATAAAAATCGCATCTTTTCCTTACAGGAGGCAAGCATCCATGATAATGAAAAATACAACTGGGCATCCATGAGGCATCAAATTTTAAGTTAGTAAAGTGGGTGAAGATATTATTTATGCACTAAATTTCATGTTACTTCATTCCATTTAGTGGAGAAGCTGAATATTTAATACAAAAGACTAAGAAAATACCAATTTGGACATAGCTGGGACATGGAGGGGGGGGGTCAATATTAGTTTCCTAATCTGGCATAATAGAGATTTGTACAATATCCAGGACTACACAAAGATGGTTGACCACAGAGGCAAACACATCTGACATTATACATTTAATATCAGTTGTGTTTGCCTGTGCAGACACTACAATAATGATATTTAATTCTTGGAAAAGAACGTTGATGGAACATAAGCCCCTTCAGTCCTGCAGTTCCATTTATTTCATTCTCACTAACTCATAAAGCTAAGGGCCAGTGGCTTTCTTACACTGGCAACTATAAGGAAAAAGAAAAAAAACAGAAGACTGTGAACATCAGAAAAAAATCTGAGTGATTTTTTCAACACAGAGGATCTAAAAACATACAACCTTAGCATTGCCAAGGCTGGCAGCCTCCCAAGCTTTGATTCAAAGGTGGCATTTTTCTCCAGATACTTGAAAATGCCAAAGATGAAATGAAAAGCCCTAAAGGCGACGGGGAATGGCTTTTACAGCAGTTGCCAAAGATGCAGTTACTACTTCAAGACAGCATAGGGGCAGTGGAGAAGAATCTGTGTGAAGCTCAACAGTGATGAATCTCTCTTCCAAATGTAACTATATATTTTATAGTGGATGCTTTAGGCTACATCTCTTAACAAAAAAATTATATAGTATAAACTGGAGACTATTGCTTTTCAAATCCCAGGAGGTTGAAACCAAAGTCAATATTGGCTTTTTAAAAGAAATACCAAGCCAGAGAGGACTAGTTCATAAAGTCTTTTTTACTACTCTGTTCTAGTGAGTTACATCAGACAGGGATGGTATTCTTTCCTCCATTTCTGTATTGTCCCTTTCTCTCTCTTTCTGTAGCTAACTACTCAATTTTATGACATTTAAAATTTTATTATTTTCTTTTAAGTCTTCCATTGCCGTGAGTGGACACGGCCAATGACAGGAGAGGACTTGTAATTGTTTGCTCCTTTTCCTATGCTATACAGCTCTTAGCAATAAGCAAACCTATGAGGCAAAATACAAGATTAGGGAGCATAATGCAAAACTGAGGAAAGTACAAACATAGTAGGTTAGTGATACCCCTGCTAGCAAAGTAAAGTCAAGGGAAACTGAGGGCTAATGATAAAGCCAATGTGAAACGAGCCAATGTGAAGGTTCTATGGCAGTAGTTCTTAACCTGTGGTCTGGGGAACCCTGGGGGTCCATAGAGTCTTCACAGGGGGTCCCCAAAACCCTGCTGGTGGACACCACCAGCAATGGTAACAATGGAGATATGGCAGTTGGTGTGTGCACGTGCCCAAGCTGTTCCATTTTTTGCAAACAATGGAATAGTTGGCACCCCCACACACACACCATGACCCTGATTAAAGGGACATGGCAGCAGGAGTCTCCACACGCCCAAACTATGAGAGATGATGGTTTGAATTCCCACTCAGCCAAAAGCTGTCATAAGTCAGTTTTCAAAAGGGAAGTACATGATGGCTAAAAAGTGCCGTCAGCAGCACTTTTGTGTTCTGTGCTTTCAAGTCACTTCTGACTTATGGCAACCCTAAGGTGAACCTATCACATGGGCCCTTTCCGCACCTTACCTTTTTCTGGTGCTGGGATGCGGGGATCGTGTGAGCAGCCTCCGGCGAGAGGCTCTCGCGTCCCTACTGCTTCAGCTCCACACAAGCTGCCTGCTCGCATGAGAGCCCCTCCTCTTTCTTCCGTAGTGAAGCCTGGGAGTTTCCTAGGCTGCGCTGGGGCAGGAAGCATGACCGGCGCAGGTCCGGAGGCTCCGCATGCCAGGTAAGCGTGTGCAGGGCCCAGGAGCAATGCGCGATCATGCACCATTTTCGGCTTCCATCCAAAAATGAAACGGTGTGCAATCAGCGCCTGCCAGCCCCTGGAGTGTTGTGCGATTTTGAGTGCATCATGCAGATCACTCCTCACAATCGCGCAATGCTCCAGGTGCCCTTTCGCATGGCAAATGCTGTGCAGAAAGGGCCATGGTCATTTTTGGCAAGATTTGTTCAGAATGGGTTTATCTTTGCCTTCCTCTGAGGCTGAGAGAATGCGATGTGCCTCAGTGTCTGAGTGAAGATCTGAACTCTTGTATCCAGAAGTCTTTAAGAAATACATAAATATTTGAATATTTAAATCTAAGTTTAGATATTTAAATCTTGGGGGTCTCCAGCAGCAAATTATATTTACAGGAGGCCCCTGGTAAAGAAAAGGTTAAAAACCACTGTTCTATGGCATTTAGGGACCCCGGGGCATACAGGTAAACACAATTATGTTTCATACAATATGTAACATACAGGCATCTAATATGTTCATCATGAAAATTCACCCTCATTTACTATGGAATATTCTATAGCTATATGAGAGTCAAGATCCTATATAGTGTACATGTGGACTTCCATAGTTAAATGTTAGTTGTGGTACCCCACCCATCTGCTGAATATCAACACTGCACAACTCACTGGATATCTGTGAATGTGCCTGCTGTTTCCACAATTCCAATGGATCTCATACTATATTGAAGACACTGATGAGTAATTACATAGCAGACACAACTGGAAATAATAATATTTGTGGAACTCTGCTTACACAACATCTGTCAATACAGATACTATGCTATGGACAAAATAGGAAGGGAACTTAACATGTGTATAAAAACATCAACATGAGGTCAGTCATGAAGTACAAATGAAAGACTCGTTATTCTCCAAGTGTTTAGTGAATCATTTCCAGATGGCTGACTGTGTTACTGGGTAGTTTTTAAAGAAGCACTTTTTTTCCTGCATTATATTTAGGAAGCAAGTTTTGGCAACTGAGAATGTCATCACAGTAAGAGAATTTTTCTATGACAAGACTGACCTGCATTGTGACTTTTCTATAAGTTTTTTAAAAATGAATTTGGCCCTGTAAGTGCACATTTGCAGAATTCTTGAGAAAAAGAGACTGTGAGATGTCTTACATGTATAAGACAGAAGAGAGAAAAGTAATCCCAATGTGGTTTTTTTCTTCTTCTGTGCATGAGGCATTTTGAGAACATGTCCACTCTGTTTTCTCAGACACCATAACTAAGTATACCCTGAGTGACCCATTAGTGGGAAAACATGATTAGATGCACCAGCAGTGAGTGAAATGGAATTTGCAGGAGGAAAAATAAAAGCACTGAGAATGAAAGCAGAAGTGGAAATAGCTAAGGAAGAACTGCCTCAAGCACTGGCAGCAGGGCCTGTCCTGAGAAAAGAAAAGTCAAGTGTTTGCCTCTTATTAAAATCAAGCAGAGACTTGATTTTTTAGCAGAACAGTGGCAAGAGCAGATTTCATCGCCTCAGAAACAAAAATGGAGCTGGTTTTTAAAGTGCCACTGTATTCTCATGCACAGAATACTGCTTTAACCATTACCAGACATATTAACCATACTGCAAACTGTATTTTAGATACATATTGTTTTTTCTCATTATTTTGATTCTTTCCAGCCAAGCATGTAGATTAGGCAAAATGCTGATACTATAATGGAAATTAAAGGAAATCTGTAGTTAAATGAATTCTCTTGTTCTTTTTGATTTAGTTTGGGTCCAGAACTTTTGCACTTTTCTTTAAATATTCCTCCTGTGGTGTTAAAATAAGCAATAAAATAATATATAAATAGGTTGTTGTGGGTTTTCTAGGCTTTGAGGCCATGTTTTATTAGTATTTGCTCCTGATGTTTTGCCTGCATCTGTGGCTGGCATCTTCAGAGGATCTGGTGGCATGGAAGTGAGACAGAGTATATATACTTGTGTAGTCCCCAGGTGGGAGGAAGCAATTTGTGTATGTTAAGTTGGCCTGTGTGATGGCCTATTGTTGAATGGAATATCCCTCAGGATTGAGTTGTTAGTCAGGGGATATGCATAACAGTACATTAAGTACATTAGCTATTTATTGTATTGTTTCTTGTAGAGGGACCTCCAGAGTCTGGGTGGCATATTTTGAGTCTTGATTTTAGTGTTCTTCAGTACTGGTAGCCAAATTTTGTTTACTTTCTGAGTTTCTTCTTTCCTGTTGAAATTGTCCATGCGTTTATGGATTTCAATGGCTTCTCTGTGTAGTCTGACATAATAGTGGTCAGAAGGGTCCAGAATTTCTGTGCTTTCAAAAAGCATTCTGTGCCCAGGTTGGTTTACAACATGTTCTGCTGCTGATGATTTTTCTGGCTAGATCAGTCTGCAGTGTCTTTCATGTTCTTTAATTTGTGTTTGGATGTTGTGTTTTGTAGTCCCTATGTAGACCTGCCCACAACTGCAAGATATGTGATAAACTCCAGCAGAAGATCCCTCTTGCTGAACGTAGCATTTGTTGAATTTTCTTGGTCAGTCTGTAGATTGGTTGGAGGTTATGTTTAAACATGTATAAAAAGCTTCTGTTATTTTTCTTTAAGAAACACATGCTGGCATTCTGTTCATTATTTATACAAGCATAGGTTGGTTCCTCTGGAGTTTTCTGTAGATGAGTAATCATTCTGCATCTCGCTATGAGAACACAGGCAGATACATCTTTTATCCCCACCTCTCTGCATCAGCTGCTGGATGACCAGAAGTGCTACCACAGTGAAAGAGTGAGTTGGGCACTACTGATTGATCATTGTGGAGGAAGGAAGAGAATATCAGTCTCTGCAATGACCAAAAAGAGACACAGAAAGACATCTGTGAGACATAACACACAAGTTTAACACATGTCATTATGCCAGACAATGTATATGATCTAAATGCTGGAATTTTATCAAAGCACATTTGGGTAGCAATATGATAGTACAATACTGTGAACATCAAAGGCACCATTCCACTCCCCAAGCTTGCTTATTTTCAATTATTTTCTAGAATATTTTTTAATTCCAACATGTGCTTCTTTTCTACAATATTTTTCATTCCAGGTTTGGAAATATTTTGCTATCCTGTCAGAGTTCATATTTACACCACAGTTCATAACATTTCAGATTTAGAGTCTTAACTGTTTGCATTTTGCCTAAATTGTGAATCACTTTATGTAAGTTTTAACTGATTGCTTTTCTTTTTTTAATAAGTCTTCATTAATTACTCATTTACCTATGGCAGTGATTGTGGGAAAAGAACATTGGTCTGGTTACTCAGGAGAAGAATTAACATTAAACACATGTGATGTGACAGTTGTTGAAGTCAATAAAGCGATCTCATTTGAATTCTTGCAACCATGGGGGAATTTTACTTAGGGAACAAAAGAGCCCTGTTTGACATGCACCCAGTTGTCACATTGTCCCCAAACATAAGCAAGGGGAGGTCCATTTCCGTCACAGAGCTGTGATATGTGTTTCAGGTGGCCTTCTGAGATTTCCTTTATAAGGGCAATACAATTGTTTGTCACTGTATACATCTAGAGGTGATTTATCAAACCAGTTTTTCTGTTGCATCTCCAAAGCACTGAAGTAGCAATATTTAGTGGCTGAGACAACAGAACCCCTGCCCTCAGCCCTCAATAACACATTAATAGCAATGGAAATAAGTGCTGTGTGGTTTGTGGTTGCCAAAATGTCAGTAAGTAGCACTTACTGGAAAGGCATGGTTATAACATCAGTAGGGATGGATGAATGATACAGGTCCCTCACCTCCAAGGTTACCAGTTCTCCTTATAAAAATGTTTCATCTGTCATTTTTTCCAAAAATGGATTTTAGACTAGCTACACAGCTGGGAGAAAAAAATTGGTGTACAGGGGCTATCGAGGCTGAATATGCATGCATTTTTTAAAAACAAAGGTTCTTTGTGCAGGTATGAGCTAATGTCATATTTTCTGCAACTTCATGTATATCATTAACATTTATACTTTCTCTAAACCATAGAAGTATAGGTACAGTCATAATTCCTACAATTTAAAAGAAAGGTCAGATGAGGGGCAAAATAGTCCCATGATGGACTCAGGAGTGGTTCAGATATTCTCAGATAAATTTCTATTTGAATTCTCTCATTATAAAGTTTGCATGTAGCCATTACTGAATGTACAACTGGGCCCTCTGGGGAAGGATTTGCTGTACATTTCCCCCAGGCTTGTAGGAGCATACTTAGTTGACATGTAGAAAAGGTTAAGCTACTCAAGATTTCAGAGAACATAGTTCATACTGTCATATTTACCCTTCTAAATGTGACAGCTAAGTCTGATGCTTGGTATCAAGGCCTTTCAAGCTATCACAAAGCTGAAAATGAAAGCTGTTTCTTAAGGCCAGAGAAAGAGATGTGAGCAGAGACAACTCTATCATTAGGCAAAAGTAAGCAGCTGTCTCAGGCAGCAGTTAATAGGGGCAACAGCCTGTTTTTTCTTTAGAGGCTTGCTGTAAGAATAATCTTGATGCAGATTGTCTTGTATCCTCCCAACTGGCTTGCTGCTCTCAGGTACAATGGAAGATGTATTGGTCAACCCAGATACAGAATAAGGAAGGGGCACCAACTTGTCCTTTGCCTCAGACAGCAGAAGGAATTGGACCGTTCATGGGTAGAAGCACCCTCTCTACCGGCTTGCTGCTTTCAGATACAATGGAAGACATACTGGTCAACCCAAGTGCAGAATGAGGGAAAGGCTCCAACTTGTCTTTTGCCTCAGAGAGGAGAAAGAATTGGGCCATCTGTGGATAGAGGCCTCATTGATTGAAGTTTCAGTTTACTTTTTCGCAATCCAAAGACATCTAGTGTTTTGACAGGCATTCATGAACCCCATTATTATCTTAAATACATGGCTAAATATTGATAATTGCTTGTTTGTTATTTTCAAGACCTTCAGTAAAGAAACCCAGTCCTGCCCAGCTCCTTGTGCAGTAGGTTCTTTAATCTGTTCTCAGAGGCTTTGGTACTTGCCCCAGGAGACTTGATGCTCTGTCCTTCACACAGTAGATCACAGCAGCAGTAGCTTCTGCCTGCCAGATAACATTCTTTTAAAAAAAAATCATCCTTAAATCCTGTTTCCTGATGTCATTATATATCTGACTAATACATGATCAATACTGCACTTTCATTTTCTCCTTGGAGAAAGAATCATGTCTTCCTAAAACCCACAGAAGAAGGACAATATTCCTGTTCCTTGGTGATGTCCTCTTGCCTACACAACAATATATCCCACACAAATTCTTCATGAACCATATTGCTATCTTAGTTATATCTTACATGACTAAATACTGATGACTGCATTCTTGTTATATGAAGAGAACACAGAATGAACCTCCATCCATTTGATTTGGCACTCTTTGCTATCTAGGACAGTGGTTCTAGACAGCTAAGAGAGACAAATCAAGTGCATAGACCCCCTTGGGGTCCAGGGAGCCCTCACAGTGGGTCCATGAATCTCTGCTGCTGGATACCACCAGCAGCAACAACAGGGAATGTGGCAATGGGGGTGCTGTTGGAGCTGAAATTGCTCCCCCATTTGCAAGCAGCATTTTGTTGTTCATGCCTTTAAGTCACTTCTGACTTAGGGAAACCATACAGTGAACCTAGCACAGTTTTTTTTTTTAAAAAAAAATTCAGATGGCTTTGCCTTTGCCTTTACCTTTGCAGTCCTCTGAAGCTGAGAGAATGTGAGCTGCCCAAGGTCACCCAGTGTCTGAGCAGGGATTTGAATCCTAGGCCATTTCTGCACTAGCTTGTTATAGTGCTATTATTCCACTTTTAATGTCCCATGGAATCCTGGGGTTTGCAGTTTAGGGAGGGGCCTCAAAGCCCTAGTCTCTAGAAGCCACAAATAAATAAATAAATGTAAATTTAAATATTTGAATATTTAAATCTAAACTTAAATATTTTAAACATGAGTCCCTGGCAACAAATTATATTTGCAGAGGGTCTCTGTAAATAAAAGGTTAAGAACCACTGGTTTAGGTCAGTGGAAGATGGCACTGGCAGGACAGGAGGTTTCTCAACAATCTCTGATACCAGTGTCTTTTTAAATCTTTTTGTGTCTTCATCCTGCCCTGATTGTTTGACTTTTCAGAGGCTGTTATATTTCAGCACTGTGTAGCATTCAGTCGTCTCCCATTATATTGTTTTGGATGTTTTGCAGCAACTGTTTTTACTATCTTTGGAGGCTGCGTTCGGCTGCATTTGTGAGCAACCTGGAGAAGTGCCCTGGCTGCTGTTTTTGTTGTGTCTTTCTCCTTTTAAGCATATTTGAAGCTTATTTCAAATATATACCTTATAAAATTGACTGGGAGTAAGAAAATAGAAGCAATAGAAGAAGGAGAAGAATTTAAGCAGAAATTAATAAGATCAACAGGAGGATTAATACAACCAAGCCAAAACAAAGACCTACCACCTACTCATAAGAAACTGGGATGAGCTGTGAGTAACTTAAGAGGAAGTTGCCTTCCTGCTAACCTGTTAATGTAACTTTCAAATGGTGTCATTTGGTGTCAAATGGTATCAGTATTGATAAGATTGTCCTAATATGTAGGAAAACATATAATGATTACCAGCCTTATTTTCTTGCAACTTATTCTTCTATACAATTCATTGTACAATAAAGTGGCCAATGTTTGAAAGGGAAACAGCTGAAGGTAACAAACTGAAAATAACAGATTTCAAACAGAATGCAAAACAGGGAAGATAGCAAACAAGACAAATAAAACAAACAAAATCAACAAGTAATCAAATTAACACAGCTGCAAGTTGAAGAGTAAGTGTGGCAGCTCTACTACAAATGATGGTGGTCCTTACAAGACAGCGATATAAAAACTTAGGTGCTTCACCAATTTGTAAGGAATCTTCTACAAGCAATAAGAAGGGACAAATAAAGCAAACAAAACAAACGGACATCTCTGCATACTTCTCTCCAGTGGTTAAAGATATGGGACCCAGGGCCTGAACTGTCCTCAGAGGGCTAGACTGGACCCTAGGTCATAGACAGATCCTATTTGATCCACATAACAAAGATGGGATTAATGTGGCAGAGGAATTTGCCTTTGCTAAAAGCAATGACATTTGCTGAAAGTAATGAAATTGCCACCCCATCATGGAACCATAACAAAATCTCCTAAAGATAGTGCTACTATCAATGAAATAGAGAGCATTTTAAACCAAGAAATAAGGCCAGCTGAAATGAAGAATTCAGAGCAACTAAAGGAACTAATTGGACATGAAGCATTGGTAAGGATGGAATCTCAACCTGAAACCAAGCTGTTGGCTTGTGAGGGTACCGCATTCCAACACAGCAACACAAGGAAGAAAGTTAAGATGAGGAATTCCAACAGAAAACAAAAGCCCTGACAAAGTGGTCCAAATGCGGTAAAGAAGAAAATGAACATTAAGAGATAGGGAAAGGTCATAGATCATTACTTAAATGAGAAAAGGTAAACTCCCAAAAACTGTTTAATATCCTAGACACTAAGCCAAACATACCAAAGAACCCAAAGAAAATGGACAAACAAGGGAAAGCAAATTAAAAAAACACACTTAGTCCTGAACAGAAGAACCAAAAGCCCATATCTAGAAATCAGAATGATTCTATTCACTCCTTAAGCAATTCCTCTTGTACCAGTACTGGAGAACTAGTTACCTAGGATCCTTGGGAAAAGGCACTGAGAAATGGCCCAACCTACAAGAAGATACCTTCTCAAGGCGAAGGTCTCCAATCTGTCACTCCACAAGATGACTGGAAAAGCAAGACCTGGAACTTAATCTTAGTTAAAAACAAACTGGTCATTAATAATTACCCTAAACCTATAGGGATGCTATTGCAATCTGCATGAAGAGCCCACCTAGCATGTACATTGGGATCTGTGGTTCATGGGATTCTCACCCCTTCAGAAATTCTCCATGTAGAGTATTTGTTTTACAATTACATTCATGCCCATGCAGTTTTAACTTTTATAAATGAGCAAATTGCAAAAAAATTATATTCTTCTAGGTCCAAACTGTTAAATAAGGGCATGGTAACTTCCTGCTTCTTTGAAAACAGGGTCCCTCCTATTTCATTAATTAATAGCTCATCTAGCGCAAGCCTTAATAATAAGAACAACCATAGTGTGACAATTAATCTCATTGATTTGTCAGATTCTGTACAAAGCCCAACTCAATCCCCTCAAGATAAACAAAGTTTAGTAAATACTTTCAGTGACTATAGAGGAGGAGGAGTCTTTATTGAAAACTTTTCAGACCTTGCCACCTTTATTACAAACTGAAATCACAGATAGACTAACCTCCATAACAGCTACTTCACATAATTTACAGGAAAAGAGGGACTTGGGAAAGATAAAATTTATTGATATGCAGGAGATTTCAGTAACAGGCACTGGTCTTGGAATGGAAAAGTATCAGTTGAACTTCAGGTCTCTTTTGTGCAAAACGCTGAGAACCTGCCCCCCCCCAACTCAATGGGAAACCTCCTCCTCCTCCTCCTCCTCCTTTTTTTAAAAAAATTGGCATCAATTTTTTTTTTTTAATTGAGAAATTCTACAATGGAATTGAGGAAACAACAAGAAGGATGTGGATTTAAGGGTAAAAATACGTCTTTCAGATAAGGAAGGGCCATGTGCTATAAAAAGGAAAGGGAGATTTGGAATCTAGGACATTGTGGACAAGGTAGCTCAGTCAACTGCAAGGTCAAAGAAACAGAAAAAAGAGATTAAATTTTACATATAGATTTGAACTAATCAGCCAAGTCCTGAGTTACTAGGGTTGTTCCAGATAACTGTTAGGATAACATTTTATGTTTGTTTGTTTTTTATTTTAGCACTGCTAGCACTATCCATCAAAAGGTGCTTTGCAATTACTCCATCTTTAAAAAAAGAAAACGAAAAACTGGATGAAACAGTGGAGGGAGTTAAAACACCAGGGAATTACAAACATAAGGTACCATGGTCTGGACCCCACATAAAATTCCATTTTTGAGACTCAGTGATTGAACAGTAAATTTTTTGCCTACAAACACATTAGATCTCAGGGCACTAAAGAAGTTCATTTCCCAAAGGGCTAATTAATTTTCAGATTTACTGGAATCTTCCTTGTTGGTGAGACATCGTTTTCTTGTAAACTCACTTGAAACAACGGATTATATAAACAGCAGGACTTTTGAACTGTTTCTTTTATTGTCATGGAAAGTGGCCACCATCAAGGGAAATGAGGCAAAAGATACTCTGAGACAAAGATATTGAATCTGTAACCAAATCAAAGGCCAAAATGAAAAGATCCTTGATTGGAACAGAAATGTCAGAATGAAGAGAGCTAAGTCAATAAAATGAAATGAATGATAAAGACATTTAATGAAGAAGACATCATCTGTGCAGTAGTACTAGATAATGTTTGAGAGATTTATAGTGGTGGTGGTAGCCGTAATCTGTCCACAAAATGCATTTACAAACTTTTTGTATAGGGATAGAAGGTAGAAAAGACCTCTACCTCATTACCATGACAGGTGACTTATGCATCCATTACGCAAGGGTCCAATAATCCATATTTTCTTCTCTATCAATCCCCAAAATAATAATGCACTCATGGTGGTATTGACCAAAGAAATTGCAAATGTACTTACTCAACAGCATGTAAAATGTGATCAATAAAGTTCAGCTGATTATATCGTTGTTTTTTTATTTGGTTATTAGTTGTTTGCCCTTCTCTGTATAAAATATTCTTTCCATTATAGGTAACTCTAAGTTCAAGTCTGCTTTTTCACATTCTAAGTTAAAAGGTTCCTTAACGTGCATATTTCCATGTTTTAAATTCTTATGACAGCTCCAGTTCTGTACTGTTTCTGAACAATGTAAGATTAAGAAAGGGTGTAACTTGTTAAAGAGATGGCATTGCATTTGTGTATTTCTAGTTTATTTCCAAAAAGTAGTAATGAAATTCCTCTAAAGCACAATGCACATCCTGGCAAAATTTTAAACCTCTATACTCCATTTAGTTTTGTAGGACAAAGAAGAATAACCGGGGCAACAAAGTGGAGGTCTAACTCAATACAATGGTCTAAATCCTGATGGGTAGTCCCAAGCACAGTAAACCCATTGACCCAATAGTTGAATATGAGTTAACACATAAGTAGATCTCATAGACACAATGGGCCTACTCTGGAATTAACATTATGATTCAGGGCTTGTTTTTGTGTAAATTAAATTTCAGAAAAATGAGATGCTTAGTATGAGTTAGACATGCAATATTAAATTTACCAGGTGCATCAAACTTTTAGTGCCTTCTGATTTCAGGGGCCTCTTTCTCTTTCTTCATATTGGATGAGCTTGTTGGATAACCTCAGATATCTATATCTATATCAGCTATATCTATATGTTGTGTGTTTTCAAGTCATTTCCAACTTATGGGCAACCCAATCATGAGGTTTTCTGGGGGCTGAAAGTATGTGACATGCCCAAGGTCACCTAATAGGTTTCCATGGCCAAAAAGAGAATCAAACCCTGATCTCCAGGGTCATAGTTCAACACTCATATGTGCTATAGATTCATGAAAACAAGATTTCATATTAAAAACTGTGGCAGAAGTTTCATATATATGCATGGAACATTGTGTTCTGGAATGGGAATGAGTACACAGGCAAACAAAAAGAATGTCAACAGAGCAAGAGCTGAGACAAAATTCATTGCATGTTATGCTTGTATGCTGCAAACTTAATGTTGCAAGGGAGCGTACAAAATTTTCCCCTTCCAGTTATTCTGCTAGTGCTTGGTCCGTGCTCCAGAATGTTGTCAAGATGACATTTTCCCTTTATATTTGGCAACAAAACAACACAGTGACAGCAGAAAGCATTGTCCTCACTCCTGTGTGACCTCCAATATTATTATGAAGCTGACTATAACAGGGGACAAAGTTTCAACTTGAAGTCAAAATGGATGGAAGTTGGAAGTATTGTTTCTACCCATGTTCTCAAAACCTATGGATAAAAATAAAGCAAAATAACATTAAAATAAAATAAAAAGTCTCCCACAACACTGGGAACTGCAAGTATTAGTGCAACCAGGACTTTGTCAGCAAACATTCCACATGTGACGAAGCAACATCAAAGTGTAGCCTAATGGATCTGGGCAAGAAGCTGGGGGGTAGAAGTTATTAGTATGGAAGAACACACACACAGAACAGAACACACACTATTAAGCAGAGAAACCTTGAAACTGATGTACTAAGTTTAAGAAAACCAAAAGAGGTCAATAAATAACAATACCCTATGTATGCACAGGTGCAGCATGATCCGGCCGGCCCCTCTCGAAACTGCAAACCCCAGGATTCTAGAGGATGTTGAAAGGGAATCATCACGCTATAACAGGCTAGTGCAGAAATGGCTTTTGAGTCAATCATTGCCTCAATGTATTTCACATGGTTGTTGCTGCTGAAATGTTGGATGGGGTGGAGAAAATTATTTCACAATATTTTTAGCTCCAGGAGATAATGAAATGGGTTAAGAAAGATATAGTTAGAAGAAACATGATTGTCTTAAAGAAATAAATATATTCTAATGATCTTTTATAATGCCTTCCTTACGTTAAAATCCTGTACACATTTACCTAAGAGTAAATGTCACTGTGTGCATAGGGGATTACTTCTGAGTACTTACAAATAGGATCACATTGCTAAGGTAAGTGGAATATTGCTCAGAAGAAAAAGGAATAGCCAATAAATATCTTTGAAGTTACAGTTTCTTTTCAGTGGTACTATGCAGCATGCAAACCCATCCACAGAGGATAAGTAAAGGGTGGGGGAGCAGAGACAGAATGAAACCACTGAATTTGAGCTTTAAAAATATAGGATTCTGTGTAAATCTGAAACCCAAGCAACAATCAGAATTGAAAGGAGGAGGAAAAAAAAGATTTTCAAATCTGGAATGTGTCTTTGCAGTGTTGATTTTATTTTATGGACAGAAATAGAGGAAGAACCTAAACTTCAATTAAGAGGTGAAATCTGTATCTGAGAGATTCAGAGAGAAATGTCTGCACATTTCTGGGATTGCTCCAGTTTTCCTGCTGTTAAAAATGTTGTTTTTTTTTTTAAATTCCATCCTCTCCCATCTGCTTCATGCTGAGTTTACTGAATGCAACTCAGTTTGCAGCAACTAAAGCAAGCTGATGAAGGAGAGGAGTGGAAGAAGAAACAGAAACTGGGACATTTTAAAAACAAGTGAGAAATTGGGAAGGAACAAATAATAAACATGGGTGCAGGGTCACAAGATGCTGCTCTGTCCTCTAGTTTCTTTTAAGCTAAAGACTTGTAACAATACAATTCTAGTTTTTAATGAATCTGCGTCCATCCTACGGAATCCTGGGATTTGCAGTTTGGGAAGGGGTACTTAGTGTTCAAAATCATAGGACTTTAGTTCCTCACCAAACAATAAACCCCAGGATTTCATAGACAGACCCAGGAAAGTTAAAGTGGAATCATAGTGCTACAACTGTGTAGTGTGAACGTATCCCATGACAGGAAAAAGACAACAAGAAAAGGCTGCATAGCTTTCCTATCGAGGATAATACCATGAACTAGACTCTAACATAGTGAAAAAGACAACTGATTCTACTTTGTGTAATGATGGTTCACCAAAGGAGGTTAAAAATATTTGTAAGCTTTGCTACCTTTCTCCTTCAGTCTTATAGGTCACAGGCTCCTTTCTTGTCTAATGATAATATTACCAATATTACTTTACTAATAAGACAGACGTAAACAAACTTTGAGTTCATTTGAAGTTCTTAATTCTGATAAAACGAGAGAAAATCATAGCTAGGATTACTTAAACAATGAGTTTAAACCAGGTATTTTTGTCTTTTCTTCAAAAAACCAAGGGCCTAAAGCAGTGGTTCTCAACCTTCCTAATGCCGTGAACCTTTAATACAGTTCCTCATGTTGTGGTGACCCCCAACCATAAAATTATTTATTTATTATTTACAATGCCTCCCCCGCAGCTTGTCCCCCCTGCAAAAAGGAAAAAAAACTTGCAAGCTGTGTCTCCCACTAAGTCCGTCATTTCGCACTGTCTTCTTATTGAAAGGGTTAAATATATGATTTTGTGTTTGGTAGAAAAATAGATGAAATTATAATTAACTGCAGATGTTTCTTATCTAAGGAACATAGTGCTGAAAGTGCTTAACGAAGGGGTGGTAGGTCATGGAAAACAGGCTTGTTCTTTCCTGCAACTTATCACAAGGACAAGGGAAGGAATAGATCATTTTGACATGTTGTTATCCTTGTATGCATGATGTAATGTAACCAATTTGTAATTGATTCTACTGTTAAGAGTGTATATAAGGGAGGTTTTTGACGAAGTGCAGGGTCTTCAGTGATGCTCACACTGGGGACCCTGCGCAGTTCAGCAAAACCTGCGCAGTAAGAAAATAAAATATAATACTTTCTGCTTCAAGGACTCTGAGGTTTTTTCGTTTCCCTAGACGGCCACTTCATTTCTGGGGGCTCGTCCGGGATATGAAGGGCTTTTTCCCGCCCACTTTGGCGGACGCCTAGGCGTCGGGGATTGTCGCCCCTTTTTTGGTGAAGCCAGCCAGGGCGCCTTTGAATATTTTTGACAAAACAGGTTTGGCTCGGATCGGGGTGACATCTCCGGCGGGGGCGCTCCTGCCAAGGGACCCGAGGTTGAAGCAGAAACTTGAACCCTCCCACGGTTATTGGTGAGTAACCTCCCTGCAATCTCAGGGAGAAGAGGGGGCCTGATCACCCCCCTGTAGTCTTGCCCTAGTAACCCACCATTAGAGGTGTGGGTGAACCCGCAGGGCTCGTGGAACCCGGGAAAGGAAATGGGAGGTAGTTTGTTGGTGTGAATGGGGTGTGCAAGGAATGCTGGGTGGTGTCGCAGTTCCCACCGCATGCCGTTGAGCGTCCGGGTGCGTGGGTCGGCACGAAGAGAGTGTTGTCTGTCCCCTTTTGTGTTGGCACGTGAGACCCCTTACTCACGCGCCGATTCACCCCTCCCTAGTGTGTCCTGTCCGGATTGGGAGGAAATGGGAGGGGGACCGAGTCAACAAACCCCTTTGGGGTGCATGTTAAAAAATTTCAAAAAGGGATTTAGTGGGGACTATGGAGACCCTCCAATGACACCGGACGTTTGCGAAACTTGTGTGAAGTGGAGTGGCCCTCCTTCAAGGTTGGGTGGCCCCCAGAGGGAAGCCTGGAACCCGCCCGGGTCCAGGCAGTGTATTCAATAGTAGTGGGTGAGCCTGGCCACCCTGATCAATTCCCTTATATAGATTCATGGGACACGGTGGTCTCTGGGAACCCCCCTTGGTTGCGAAAATGTCAGGAGCAAACTTGTAAGGCTATGATAGTACGGCAGGAGAGAGCAAGGAAGAAGCTTGGAAGGGGCCAGATTTTGCCAGACTCAGTTCCAGAAGATAATATACCTCGTCCAACTGCCCCTCCCCCATACATGGCAGTGCAGGTGGCAGCCCCACCGCTGGCGGTGGTGCAGCCCCAGCCCGCCCTACCTCCGACTCCTATTGCTGCTATACCATTGCCTGCTGGAACCTCACAACCAGGCTCCTCTCAGCCAGAAAGAGGAGCCGGGGGATTGGAGGAATCTGGCTCGGAGGAGTCCGACCTAGTTGCCCCAGAAGAAAGAGATTCCTTTGACCTCAGGCATGGACCAAAAGAAAAAGCTCAAGAAAAGTCTAAGAGGAAACGACCTAAGCCAGCGCCTAAGCTTCCGAAGAGGATGACCGATGGTGATGAATCCAGTAAAAAGGGGGGGGAGATGGTTCGCCCTTGCGTCAAGTAGAGCAGGTGTTGGTGGACCCAAATGCAGAGGGAGGTTACCGGAGGATCCAGAGTTATCAGTATACTCCTTTTACTACATCGGACCTCCTCAACTGGAAAACACATTATGCTACATATACAGAGAAACCGCAGGAAATGATAGAACTTTGCTCCAGCGTTATGGCCTCACATGTTCCCAATTGGCAAGATTGTCAGCAGTTACTCCTGACTCTGTTCACCACTGAAGAACGGAGAAGGATAATCCAACAGGCAGAACGAATAGTAAGGGGCAGAGTACCCCCTGGGGAAGCAAACCCTGAACAGTGGATAAGGGGCAGAGTTCCCTTGGTAGATCCAGGATGGGATCCGAACAATCTTGGCCAGATGGCTTTGCTTACAGATTATCAAGCCCTCCTGATAGAGGCTATGAGGGCAGGGATGAAGAGGCCTGTTAATATGTCAAAAATAGCAGAAGTACTCCAGGGGCCTACGGAACCTTCAGGGACATATTTGGAAAGGTTGCTTGATGCTTATAGACAATACACCCCTGTGAACCCAGACGACCCAGGAAGCCAGCAGATGGTGAACTTGGCTTTTGTGACCCAGAGTTACCCTGACATAAGAAAGAAGCTCCAGAAGCAAGAAGGATTTGTAGGCATGAATCTGAGCCAATTACTGGAGATCGCTCAGAAAGTGTATGTAAACCGAGATCAAGAGGAAAAGCGGGAAAAGGATAAACGGATGCAGAAAAAGGCAGAGTTGTTGGCTGCGGCACTGGCGGTAAAGGGAGATGATCGGAAGGTTAGAAGAAGGAGTGGAACCCTATTGGGGCCTAATGAGTGTGCCCTCTGCCGACAGGAAGGACATTGGAAAAATGAATGCCCCAGACGAAGGGGGATAGTCAGGAGGGGGCAGGGGACAGAGAGAGGAAGAGGAAGAGGAAGAGGAAGAGGAAGAGTGGTGGACGGAAGATACGGGCAGGAGGTGGATGAAGGGTTTGAGGATTTTGCAGGACTGGTTGGAATGGAACACTACGATTAGGACAGACCGGGCCCCCTTGCCCCCGGCCCCGGGGAGCCTATGGTCACAGCACAAATAGGGGGCCGAGCCATCTCAATGATGGTGGATACGGCGCCGCCCGTTCCGTACTAAATTCGGCAGTAGCCCCAAAGACTGAAAATGCTATAAAAATTGTAGGAGCCACGGGCTGCCCCTTCACATAGGATCGGCAACGGCCCGGCCTTTGTACATGGGGTAATGAAGAACTTGGCCGAAACCCTGGGAATTACTTGGAAGCTGCACTGCGCCTATAGACCTCAAAGCTCGGGAAAAGTGGAAAGGATGAATCGAACTCTGAAGACTCAGCTTGCGAAGTTGTGCCAAGAGACTAAACTTAAGTGGCTGGATGTGCTCCCCATAGCCCTCCTGAGGATAAGATGCACTCCACACCGGGCAACTGGGTTAACTCCATTTGAAATGTTGTATGGAAGACCCCCCGGGAATTCTGAAAGGGCTGAGAGGAGACATTAGGGAGTTGGGGAATTTGAGTCTCCAAGAAGAAGTGCAGGCCTTAGGGAGAACCTTAGAAAAGATTAGAGCCCACGCTTTAGAAGTTAGGCGTGCCCCTTTCCTCACAAAGGCACATACCTTCCAGCCAGGAGATGAGGTGTGGGTCAAGGATTGGAAAGGGACACCATTGTCACCCGGGTGGAGGGGGCCGTATCAGGTGCTGTTAGTCACCCCTACCGCAGTAAAGGTAGCAGGGTTGAAGCCCTGGATACATTACACTAGGGTGAAAAAGGCATTTACTGATTGGACTGTGGTTTCATCACAAGACAACCCTCTGAAATTGAAGTTCTCCAAGCGAAAAAGGGGGAGAGAAGATTCGGACTAGACTCTGCTGTGGTCATACCAGATAACTGACCATTCTGCGCACAGTCAGATCCGCAACAGGTGAAAGAAGATCTAGGCTAGACCCTACTGCTGTCACATACCTGGGAGCTGGCAGTTCTACGTACGGTCAGACCTAGCAACTGCTGAGGAGGAAGACTGGGACTAAGCCCTGCTGTGGTCACTCCGGAGGCTGATCACTCTACGCACGGCTAGATCCCTCCCGCGGTAAGCAATTGACAACTTGTGATGACTGTTAATGAGATAGTAATATTGATAGTAGGTATAGTTTTGGGAATATTAGCTCTCATATATATGTATAGGGGATATTTTTGTGGGACAAGGAGAGTGGGATCCCCCTCCAGCTCTGAAGATGGGGTGGAGGCTGATAATCGGAATGTGGAGTGTGGTGTGCGGGATAGTCGGGGCCAATTGGTTTAAGCGACACGCCACCCATATGTTCCAACAACATGGGCATGATGTCACCTTAATATACGAACACCCACAAACTGTAGCAGATTTTGGATTCATGCCCTCTCTTATTAGTGAACCAGGGGTGATAGTGGGAGCCCTACAGTCAGCGTTGAGAGGAACCCCGAATCTGTTTGCCACAGTTGATGGAGGGATGAACAGAACACAGTTCAAGCGACTGAAGTTCTATACTTATTCTCCGGGAATGTGTTTCTGTTGCCATCATAGTGGAAATTGGAACTCTAAATGGAAGGGGTATGTAAAACACTCTGCATTCTATGATAAACTAGGAAATTATTCAGCCTGTAGTAGTAGGTTCTATTTGTATGACTCATATAATAGTTCATATCACTTTGAAGGGGGTTTAAGTAATACAAGCTTTGAAGAATTATACCCGGAGTATCCTATGTTTGTCTCTAATTATACTGGGTCGGGTAGCATTTGTTCGGGGATGATGGCTAGAGATCCGCATCTGTGGTTTTATTTTGACGGATGGGCCACCAATTACCACCCAGGAGCCTATCAGTGTGTGGGAATAGGGTATATGACCATACCTGTTCAGGTTTTCATGCCAGAGAAAGAGAAGCGAGGAGTTAGAAAAAGAAGAGATCTGGTGGGACCATTAGGTAACCAGCGTGAGGACTTGGTTATTGTAGGACCCCAACTGTCTAGAACTGAAGGTAGCAGAGTAGCAGGCGGATTATTTACAGGACTCCTCACCCTGGGAGCCTACCCAGGAATTGTAGCACAGGAAAATCGTAAAAGTATATTGGGATTGACCTGTAGATTGGAAAAGACTATAAATGCAACTGGGAGGTTGGTGAGGGCTCTGCAACACGAGGTCGAGGAGTTGAATCAGTTACTCTTACAGCATCGGTTGGCTCTGGATTATTTGCTGGCCAGAAAAGGGGGGTTTTGTTCCATAGTCAAGGGAGGATGCAAAGTTACCTTCCATGACTTAAATAAGACCATAGAGGATGAGGTGCAACACTTACAAGAGGTAATACTGAACAATGATAATGGGGCAAGTAATCCCTTGGAATGGTTAACATCCTGGTTGCCAAATTTTGGGTGGTTAAGAACGTTGTTCCTTGGTTTTGTACTATTATTGGTTGGGGGAGTTCTAATTATGTTATGCCTGTCCTGTGCTATAAAGTGTGTGCGGACTTCCCTTTCAGACGCTATGGAAGGGAAAGCGGCTCGCTACGCAGTAATGGCCCACGGGTATGCATAGGAAGGACATGCTTCAAATTGCAGAGAATTTGGCATGAAGGGGGGAATGAAAGGGTTAAATATATGATTTTGTGTTTGGTAGAAAAATAGATGAAATTATAATTAACTGCAGATGTTTCTTATCTAAGGAACATAGTGCTGAAAGTGCTTAACGAAGGGGTGGTAGGTCATGGAAAACAGGCTTGTTCTTTCCTGCAACTTATCACAAGGACAAGGGAAGGAATAGATCATTTTGACATGTTGTTATCCTTGTATGCATGATGTAATGTAACCAATTTGTAATTGATTCTACTGTTAAGAGTGTATATAAGGGAGGTTTTTGACGAAGTGCAGGGTCTTCAGTGATGCTCACACTGGGGACCCTCGCAGTTCAGCAAAACCTGCGCAGTAAGAAAATAAAATATAATACTTTCTGCTTCAAGGACTCTGAGGTTTTTTCGTTTCCCTAGACGGCCACTTCATTTCCTGTATTCTTCATTTTCCTTTCTTTACTCTTTCTTTCCTCTTTTTCTTCCACTGCTTTAATCCTTGTTTGCCTACTATCTTAGAAAATCTTTTAAAGTCCCACTCCTGATTTTTAAGCCTTAGTCCTTTTACTTCCTCCTGTCGTTTTACGAAGCTTTCTTCACCTGCATTCAAATTCTATGTAGTCTTCCTAATTCCCAGTTCTCTTTATTCCATTATTTTTATTCTTTTACTCTTATTCTTTTGCTTCCTCTTTGACTTTATGTGGAAGTGCTACCTTCTTCTTCTTTCTTCCTTTCTCCTCTTATTTCTTAATTAACATATTTTCTTAAATATATTTTCTTAAATGTGTTCCCTAGTATTTCTGCACTTACTGCTTCACTTACTGCTTTTCTGCTTTTCTGTTTGCTCTTTTCATCTTAATTCATCTTGATATCTCTTAATCTCTTAATGTTCTCAATCCCTCACTCGACGTTGGATTTTAGCTTACATTCAGCTTATATTCTTAAGAGGCATGCAGTAAGTATTTATTCAATGTTCATACATTTTTTGTAGCTACTTGTTGCTCCTCCTTTCAGCAATCCAGTTAACTAACATAAAGACCATGAGAGCTCCGTTCACTGTGCTCCTTTTCCGGGGGTTTTTCCTCCCCCTTAAAGGGACCACACCCTCTCAGTTTCTGTTTTGTAGAGCCAAACTTGTGTTAATTTTAGTTCACCAGCTTATACAGGAAAGTAAACAAGCCAAATAATAAAAAAGAAACCAAATTCATCCTTCTTCTTTCTTCCTCCAAACTTAAATTAAAAAGGGATGGCGAGGATTCTCCTCCTTCGGAGCCCTTTCAAGATAATGGCCACTTGATAGACCCACTCCGCTTTTTCTCAGTCTTGAAGTTGGTTGTTTTTTGTTCAAGCCTAAACGTGGGGTCTCAAGCCCTTTGCTGGCGCTTCTGAACCCGCTTTTCCAAGGGGGTGTTCCTCCCACTGTTTCTTTCTTAAACAGTGGGTTCCCGACCTTTTAGGGGATCAACTCTCCTCCAATTCTGGAGCGACCGTGCTCCTCACCGCAACCACCGGAAAGCCCCCACGGAAAGACAAAGGGGGCAGGAGGACATGAGCGCATGGCTCCCACTTGCGCACCACCACCAAGGAGGGAATGGAGCCTAAGACCATAGGAAATACATATTTTACGATGGTCTTAGGCAACCCCTGTGAAAGGCTCGTTCAACCCCTAAAGGGGTTGTGACCTGCAGGTTGAGAACCACTGGCCTAAAGGAATCAGGATACATTGACAAGATATGTGGAAACATTAACAGTAACATTAACCTGTCATTCTATGTACTATCTATGATCTAACTGTTCACAACAGTGCATTTGTAGGTGTATAAATGTTGGAAACAGGGTAAATTCACTATCATATTCAATAGATACGTAACTTCCATTTAGAAGGCCAAGCGACAGCAAAGATAGCAACTCACACTAACAATAAGAAGTCTGGATCATAGGAGTCGAGGAAGTCAAGGAGCAATCCAATTCTATTGGTTGTGACATTGACAGCAGCCCAGAAGGCTGTGTTGCTGTGCTGTGTGCTAGGACCAGCCCTTAGTAGTTAGTTCCTGCAGATGGAGCCTAAGTTTACGATAGAGGGAACCAGGGACAACTGTTTCTTCTCTAATCTCTTCCTGAGATGTATAAAGAAAAGGAGGAACAAAGATACTCTAAAAAGCAAAATCAAGGACAAAATAGGACAGCTACCTGAAAAGAGGGAGCATTCTGATAAAGAACAATAGCCACAGTAATCACAATAGCTCTTGTGGGATCAAGAACCTAGCCTGTGTGACCAGCTTGTGTTAATCTTCTGTGTGAGAACATTTTGAAATGTCTGCTACATAGAAAGGAAACACATATGACTGCCTACTATTTGCATAAATTTAGATGGAAGAAGGAAAGGTGGTCAGTGGAAAGCATGACCCTAGGCTGAGGATGTATCTGGAATATTATTTCCCAAGATCAGTATATTTGCTTCCAATACATACTAAGTCTTGTTACCAAGTCTTGGTTGAAGTAGGCAGTTCTTTTGGCAGGGTAAACACTTTTTTCCCCCTCCTGAGGCAGGATAGTAGTATTTTAACAATCAATGTGTATATAAAGCTGCAGTCTTCTCACTGTGGTGCTGAGTTAATATTAAGTGGGACAACAGGAGGTTAAAGGATGCACACCAGTTTTAGAGCTTTTTTATTGTTTAGTCGGTGAAATAATATTGAAAAACATATCATTGGGACTTCCATTCACAGCTGGGATAAACACAAATCTACAAAGAATGTGTATAAATTATAGAGCACAGCAAGGGGCCTGGAGAGTGTTGTTTCTCATTTAAAATAAATAGTCCCCCCTACTAACCTAGTCCTAATCACAAGAACAGCTGAAGAACTAAGCTGGCTCTTCCCATACATATGACTCTTCATTTTTATGAAAGGAATATTCAAAGCTAATTGATCTAGTAAGAAAAATCTCATTTGTACATTTTTCAACATTGTCAAAGACAGAGAGGCTTTCTTCTGGCTCATTCTGAATCTTTTATTGTAGCTTTTAAAATGGCATGACGGAATACTCAGTTATGTATGTTCCACTTTCATTATAAAACAGTATGGGTCGTGTATAAAAGAAGGCAAAAATATTTTGAAAACTTCCTAGATAGAAACATGTGTACCCACCTTACAAAGTACTCTTCCAAATTATTGAGTTAGGGGAGAATACTTGCTATACTTTCATTTCTGGCCTTTTCACAAGTTTCAAGAACAGGTATACAGAGATCTTGCATGCTTTGGGCTGAGAGCGATGGAAATAAGAACTACACATACATGAAGTTTTGGGTGAAAAAAGGCCACAACTTAATGGCTACAGCTGTGACAGAGTTGACATATGCATGGGTCTGGATCCAGGCATCACCCAACCTGCCTATTGACTGATGAACCAGACACCTGCCAGGCCAGGACCAATGAGGTGGCAGGCCTAGAGACTGCCTGCCCAGCAAGGAGTGCAGAGAATGTGTGCAGCCATCTGCCGATGCACACCTAATGCCCTGGATCACTGTGTCTTGGCCTGGGCAACCATCTAGAACCCATGCTACCACCACAAGTTGTGGCAGATAAACAGAACACACAACTAGAAGCAAAATAGCACCAGCAGGGGAGGAGGGCAGGAAGATGCTTGATGAATACTGAGCCCTGATGGGAGGGGCTCAGGTTGAATCCTCTCCCGGAGATCCAGAAGGAAACCTGCTGCTGACAAGCCCCAAACCAAGGCAGCCAGTGAGCATCATCCAGCAGTTTAAACTCATTGGTTGTCCAGCGCAGGGGCTGTTGGGCATGAGGAAGCAAAGAGCTGGCCATGAGGCAGGAAGATGAGAAGATGGAGGATGCTACCAGTCTAAACTGCAAATTGGCTGCATGGTAAGTCATATAGCCAGACTTTTCTTTAACTATTATATCAGAATATTTAGGATGAAAGAGAAACATCCCTACAAGCCAAAATAATAACAAGAGTACAAATCTGTTAAAGCATTGACGAGTGTTACTTGCCTTTTATTTTCAAAGCACATCTACTTCTGTGTGAATGAGGGTAGTCTTCATTGTTTTTCTGAAATCTTCTGAGTTGATCAAGCTGCTAACCTACTGTCCTATCTCAGTCCTGGCACAGCTGATAAATCAAACAAAACAAACTGAATATCTTCCAGCATGTTACTTTCTTCCAGCAGTAAACAAGGAGTCATAAACAAAGTCCAGCAGGGTTTCAGAGCAAGGGAGTGTCCAAGGTCAATCCAAGCATTTGTCAAGGCATCCAGCAAGGTAGCAGGTCAGATAAGGTCTGACATCTCCTGGAGGGGAAGGACCCCAGCTAAATAGGTCCCAAGCCTAGTGCAGCTGAGACTTGGTTGATTGTTGCTGGCTATAAATCCTGGGAGAGCGACACTGGCTCTCTCTTTGCTGCCAGTGCACTGAGAAGCTGGGTCGAGATAAGTGTTCCTCTATATCTGAAGAGGCAGGACTCTCTGCTGGAGCTGGCATCGTCCCCTGTTCTGTTTCTGGCACTGTAACCTCTCTCTGTACAGCAGGCCCTGGCATGCCCTCTGTTTCAGACTCTGAGTTAGAGTCCCTGCTCTGGAAGCAGGGCATTACACCTACATTCTCAACCATCTTTCTATTAACCACTCACATTCATTCCAGTTCTAAGGCTCTCCTTCATGGGTGTAGCTATGGGGGAGGCAAAATGAGGGAAACTGTCTCACATCTACAGGTGTTATGTTTGCTGTGTTCACAATGCCTTGGTAGTTTTGCCTGCCACTTTTCTTTGGATGCCTAAATGCTCTGCTGAAATTTAAAGTTACCACTGTGCTAGAAATTTGAGCACTGTAAGAACAAATTCATTGGTGAGCAGAAATTTTATCTGGGGCGACAATACCTCCATTTTATCCCCTAAACCTTTCCTCCTTGTTCCCTCATACATAATGTTCACTTGACATCAACACAAATTGAGCACCTAAAGAACAGAGTTTATGATGCCCGTAAAATCAAATGGGCTGATTTTTTGAAAAATAATTATTTTAATAGTAGTAGTAATAATAGTAATAGTTATAGTAATAATAATAAACCTTCCTCTTATGAGGTATTACATTTATTTGACCATTTGTCTGATCTAAGACAACAAACTGTTTCCTGAGACACACTGTGTAAATGAAGAAATCATCTAGCAAACACCAGAAAAGTGCTTGAGGATAAGGTTTGAACTGTAAATTGAGATCAATAAGCAAATTCCAAGTTTTAAATTTCTCCCTTGGACTGTTCTCTCCTTCACTGCTAAGTTATAAATCAATCTGTTGAGTCATTTCCTATAAGCCATAAACCCTACTGCTTCCCTAATTAGAGATTATGATGGCAGAATGCAATTTGTTGGACTTGTATGACATAAGGCCATATAACTGTAGCCTTGTAATTGTGTGTCCTTGTTTTAAAGCAGGTGTGGGAATCATGAGGCCCTCCAAATATTGTTGAACTGTGACTCCCACCATGTCTCACCATTGGAGGTACTAGCTAGGGCTGCTGGGAGTTAGTCCAATCATAGTACCAGATCATAACCTTGGGCATTTTTATTGGCCATCATGAAAAGTCCTTTACAGTTAACCAGGCATTTTCTTATGCTGAGTTATTGCAGAATTAAGAGGGCCAGGTCTTCAACACTGTATCCATGAAAATAAGGCTAGCCCTCCACCCCTGATTTACTAAACATTTCAGTTGTCACCAGTAAGTGTAGTAGGAACAGTGCTTCCACATCAACCAAAGTCTTTTGAAATCCTAACTAGCTGTTTTGGAAAATGGAGAGCAACCCTCCCCTCCCCTTCTTGGCTTTTCAGACATCTTCTAAGTATTGTGAAGTGAAGTACAATAATCAAATCAGGAAAATCTAGCACTTGTATGTCATGTTTACAAGGTACTGATGGGACTACTGTACGGACAGGTCTTCAGATATCTACAAAGGATTCTTTGTCACCCTAAACACTGACAACATTTATTATTTACTAAGGTGACACAGGATTCTTTGTTGTTTCTGTTGCAATAGGCTAACATACCTACCCCTCTGGAAATTTAGATGACTGTTGATCTTAGCAGTCAATTGTGAACATCACTGTTACACTGAAATGTATGTTAAGGCACAAAAATGCTAGAGACTGGGTGTATAAAGAAAGCACTCTAGAATCATTCACATTTCTCAGTGTTCATGGTATTGCTTTTTTTGTTTCCACTTTGAAAGCTTAATAGAGTCTGCCCAGCACATGTTTAAAAGCAAAAGTAAGGGAAAATCTTGCATTAGTCCTACCTTAGGATAGACCTACTGAAATGAATCTTATTCACAAGGAGGGATGTAAAGAAAATTAGTAAGTTTTCCTTTCCTGAGAAGAAAGGACATCTTGACTTGTCCAATGTCATGCTATGTAGAGCAGGCTGTATTTAGGCTGTACATAGTGATTTGATGCCACTCTTAACTTTCATGGCTCTGCTCTATGGAAGTGTTAGATCTGTAGATTGTTGAGGTCTTTAGAATGTTCTACTAGAGAGTTCTAGTGTTGTTCTTCAACTACAGTTCCCAAAGTATCCTAAGAAGAAGGAGTATGAATTAAATCAGGAAATCTTTTGAACTGTAGTTCAGGGGTATAGATTGGAGCTCTCTATCAGATAATTCTAAGGAACTTCACCAAATCACCAATCTCAGTATTCCTCAAGATGGAACCATAGCAGTTAAAGAAAGATCAAACTGCTATAATTCTGCAGTATGTACACACACACCATCTCAAACAAGCAAACAAATCTGCCACAATACTTTTTGACACTTGTTGTTTGTTGTTGTGTGCCTTCAAGTCATTTCTGACTTACGATTACCCCAAGGTGATTTGTGGCAGAATTTTTTGCAGAGGGAGTTTGCCATTGCCTCTGAGATTGAGAGAATGTGACTTGCTCAAGGTCACCCAGTGGGTTTCCATGGCCAAACAGGGATTTGAACCCTCGTCAAACACTTAAACCACTACACCACACTGACATTTGCAATAATGGAAAAATAGGCGTGTTTTTGATTCTCACATGTGAGAATGAAAAGATCCATGACATAAGTTTCATTGATTTCATTAGGTGTAGTCTATGTAGAAGTACTGTTGAATTTAGTCTGTGTATCACTAAAGAACAACAGCATTTCCCCTTCTTTATTTCCTTTATGCTGACATGTTTTGAGCTTTGGTAAAATAGGCATATGAGAACCTCATGCCTCTGATTAAAATGTGTCCAGTGTTATGTGCTAGTACTAATGGCAGAATGGTCCACTGTGACATTTAGTAACTCCAAGCTAATGCTGTTGAACACTGCTATGATTTTCAAAACATGTAATGCAATACTGCATCACAACATAATGCACTTTTCCAAATGAAAAAGCAATGCTATCATTATCTGCTGTTAAAAGACATCAGATCACTTCAAGTGGCTATTTCTAATCATCAGAGCACCAAATGCTAGACACAGTGTAATTTAGGTTTGCTTGCTTGCTTTTAAAAAGATGAATGTGTCCAATGTTTGTTAGGAACAGTACTAAAATCAAACTCTGTGATAGTTTGCCTTAGGGTTGACATGAAACAGAAACAACTTGGCGGCACAAAGCAACACAACTAAAATCAAAATGAAATCTATACTGAACTTATTTAATTTTTATTGAAACAAAGTGTAATTTTTAAAAGTGAAACTGGAAAATGTAATTTGAATGTTTACTAAGAGGTGGGCTTAAATGTGAATGTATTTTCTTTAAAACTTCCATTCCTTTTTCTTTTACTAAATAGAATGATCTAGTTGGACATGATATGATCACATTGTAACATTCTTTCTGGACAATAATAAAATAACCTCATTTTTATCTGAAGAGTCTTTTAAGTAAATGTGACTATACATTGGCACTTGACACATTACCACTGTAAGCTAATAAACAATAGAGGAGCCAGCTAGCTTCTTCATTGTCAAAGCCTCAAGGCAGTGTGCTGGTAAGAAGATCAGTTTTACCTGATGAAATAGCTGCCTTGCTCTTAGCAATCACCAAGTGCCTTGCAGAGATGTGGCCAACTAGCTTCAGCAGCAGCAGAAACTCCAAGGTAATGGCCTTAGGCAGTGGCCAAAGAGAGGTTGAAAGAACATTATCCATTTGATGCTTTTCAATGTCTGGATGGTTTCCTATCTTAACTATACACACTGGCTGAGTGGAGGCTGGAAGCAAGGTGCACAAAATTACATATGAAAAATGGAAATTGAAGTCTGAGGGGTGAGAGTGACTGAACTGAAGTGGGTGGACAATTGTGTTAGTGTTTGTATTGTATTGTACTGTGTGTGTTGTAGTACTGTTGTATGTTAGAATTGCATTAGTACACCATGAGAATTTTACCTGACTGGGTACTTCCATAGTTATATCAGTCATTACAATATTGATAAATCCAGATAGCAGTGAGAGTGGCAGCTATTAAGACCGGATGGTGGCAAAAGCATAGCTTGGTACCATCTAGTTGGCTATAAGGCTTCACCTTTGTATCAGTAAGATGGTACTGGACTGGCCAACTACTCAGTTCTACCAACCCTGTACATACAGGTTGGGAATCATGTCTAGTGGTGGTTAAACTGTGTCAGTTGTTAATTGTGTGGTCTATATTTATTGTTGTTGTGTGGATTGTACTACTTAAGCATAATGTTTAAAGGAAATGGAGCAGCAATATGAGTGGTCTGGGGCAGAGGTAGCTATGGCAATGGCAGGGTGAAGTGTCATTACAAAGAAATGAGAGAAAGATGCTTAGTATTTGTCTTAACTTCCAGTTACCTTGACATTTCAGGTAACCTGAAGAGTGAACCGAGCCACTCAGAAAACATTATCCTGCTCCTGAGGAATGCCATGTCAATTAAAAATAAACTACATAGAAGCTATGACCTTCTTATGGATGAGGAGGCGAACCTGGCTTACTTTACAGAAACTTGGCTGGGAGATGATAGTGGCCTGTTATGGGCTCAGGCTCCCCCACCAGGGCACTGGGTTAGTGAGCAGGTGAGGGAAAGTGGGCAGAGGGGCAGAGTAGATGTAGTCTATAAAGATCACGTATAAGATCATCTATACAGACTACCTATAAGGGAAATGAATCACATTGAATATCTGTACCTGAGTCTGAGGACCAGGAACAAACTGGGGATTCTGTGTACTGGCTGCCTTGCTATCAGAGTCCCTGCCTGAGCTCACAGAACTGGTCTCAGAACTGGCATTGGAGTCACCCAGATTTCAACCAGCTCTTGGATGACTTCAACATCTCCCTGAAAGGTTGTGTTCACAGTCTAGGATTGCTTCTAGATCCATTGCTCCAAATGAAAGCCCAGATAGATATGATAGCCAGGAGTACTTACTATTAGCTTCAGGCATGCCCTTTCTTAGAGATGGAGTACCTAAAGATGGTAGTGCATGCACTAGATCAAGGCTGGATTCTGCAATGCACTGTACATTGGACTACTCTGTACCAAGTTCAGAAACTTTAATTAGTGCAACTCATGGCAGCCACATTGATTATTGGTGCATCTAGGAATGATCATATTATACCTATATTAAAATCACTGCACTGGATGTCAGTTGTTTCCAGGCAAGGTACAAGGTGTTGGTTGTTACTTTTAAGGCCCTACACAGTTTGGGTTCAGGTTATCTACAGCATCACCGGGGAGTATAATCCATTCTGTACACTCAGATTTTCAGGGGGAGGGGCTTTTACTTCATTCAGCTAGGACCAGGCTGGCAACTGTTAACCAGAAGACTTTTTCAACAGCTGCCCCAAAATTGTGCAATGATTTGCCCGAAGAAATCTGACAGCTGGTTGCACTGTTTGCATTTAAAACAGTATTGAAGACCAGTCTGTTCCAACAGGCCTACCCTGATGGTTTTTAAACTACAAGTTATGAATTTAATATATAAGTATGTTTTTTAAACTAATTGTATGCTCTTTTAACTGATGATGTATTTTTACTTGGTGTTCATGTTTTTAACTGTATTATGGGTCTATTTAGTGCTGTATTTTATATCTGTTGTTCTCCACCTAAATCCATAAAGAGAGGAGGAGGGTACAAAATAAATATTATTGCATTATTATTAATAACTAATAAATAACAAATACATCATCATCATCACCATCATCATCATCATCATCATCATCATCATCATCATCATCATTATTATTTTCAAGCCATTCTCAGATTCCAAAAAGTCCGATTGATCCCCTGAAGGTACATGTGTAGCAGGGGAGGGGTAAATCATGCAAAAGTATGTACTATCTTGTAGTAGATTTGGTTAATTCTAATCCACAAGGAGCCATGATTATCAAAGTCTATGGTATTGTTTCAAAGAGCATAGCTTGGACTTGAAGGCATGAATATTGCAGAATTAGAAGTGCACTGCCACTCATGTCAGCAAAGTACCACACAGAGAACAATTGATAATGTGTAAAACTTTTTATTTGTCCCTGCTGGATTCCAGAAGGTATTCAAGTAAGCATTCAGTAGGCTGGAAGAAAAGCCAGACTGGAGGTGCAATCCTAACTCCTAATCACACCAACACTTGTCGTTTTTATTTCCACAGGGAGGTATCTAATTCTTCCCTCTACAAACTGTTTCCATTAACATGTATCACAACAGCACAGAGATACTGTGCATTCCCACGCAAACTGGAACAGCCACTGGAATGGTACTTCAATGGCCTCTGGAATAGCTGGGAAAATACCACATTGGTACTCCTCTCTCATCACTATTGATACCTCTGCCCATATAGTTATGTCTGCAGAGTTTTATGCTGTGTCATTATTAAGCACAAGCTGAGACAATGATTTTAACATTGTAAGAAAGAAACCTTGATGGCTACAGCCGTATGTTGTCTCTGGGCCTTTCCACACTACGCTGTTATAGTGCTATTATTCCACTTTCAACATCCCATGGAATCCTGGGGTTTGCAGTTTAGGCACGGGCATTTAGAATTCTCAGCCGAGAGAATTCTACAAACTACAAACCCAAGGTTGAAAGTGCAATAATAGCACTATAATAATGTAGTGCAGAAAGGCCCTCTGACTTGGTTTATTCTAATCATAATGTAATATTATGCACACAAATGTTCACTACTTTTCTTTCCTCCAAAGGTGCAAACAGGAAAGAAATGCCCATTTTCTTTTTCAGCTAGCTGTAGTTTGTTAATTTTTAAATTATTTGTTTGAAAACAAACAAAGTAGAATTTTATCCAGGAGATGGGTTCCTCTTGTCATAACTTAGCCCCCGACTGGTTTCATTCTTTCCTGGGAAATGTCTAAGGGATGTACCTCAATTCCCACAGATCTCTTATTTTGCAAAGTTCCCTACCCTGGAAGTTATGCCCATCACAGCTCACTCTCCTGATTAGTAAAAGAGTAGAGAAAGAGGGATCCCCCTGATTTCTCTGTCATTTGCCCTCCCAGTTTGGAAGGCCCACCACACTAAGGGAATCCCTGCTACTTATTTCTGAAGTTAGATCAGAGGTAGCAGTGGGGACTCTCTCCCTCATGGCGGAAGTGCATGACATGAAGTCTCCAAAAGCCACACATAATTTGTATCTGCACATAGTCATGCTTATTGGAGACCTGTTGAAATCTACTGGATTTAAGTTAGTTGCTGTCAGCTAATACCCACTAATTGTGGATCTGGATACAATCAAATGTATTGTGTTAGCCCCCTTGACATTCCTGAAATGGCCGGATGTAATTGCTTCACATAATAAGAAGTACTCAGGAGAATCATTGACTTCAGTGAAACTTTCTCCCAGGTAAGTAAAATTGTGAAAGCAAGAGTGGTGTAGTGGTTTGAGTGCCAAATTATGAGTGGAAACAAGGGCTCAAATTCTTGCTCAGCCATGAAAACCCATTGGGTGACCTTGGGTAAATCACACTCTTTCAGCCTCAGAGGAAGGCAAAGGCAAACCTCCTCTGAACAAATCTTGCTAAGAAAACTCCATGATATATTCACTTTAGGGATGTCATAAGTCAGAAATGATTTGAAGGCACAGAAGTACAACAAAGTGAAGTTGCAATGGCATAACAACCCCATTATGAGTTTACAGGAGTAACATCACATTATGTTGGTTTTATTAGATGTAATTCCAACCATATGCTTGTCCAGCAAGTGCACTGTTAATCTGCGTAGTTTATACAGGTCACTGAAATTAACTCTCTTAGTGGTTTAGATTTTCGTTTTTAAGGAGCCAAACTCCTGTTTATTGAACTAAAAAAATAACTTCTTTTCCTCTTTTTGCTGTACAATAAGCAGCTCAACTATGTATTCATTAAACGTCATTGAAAAGGTTAAACTTGTTTATCCAGCTTTAAACATAACATCTTCTGCTTTACTTTGTCTTTTATAAATCTATTCATTCCTGAGTCTCCACTTTTGCAATCCATTTTGTAGAATTTTTAAAATTCAATTTCTAATACACTAACTTGAAAATAAAAGCAGTTTGTTCTTTGATAGCATAGCCTGTTATGATACACCTGAATACTTGTCAATAATCTTGTGAATTTCTAATGTTTCTCTCTGTTGCTGTTCTGACATTTCAAAAGACTTATGCTTTGAAGTCTTTGTCAGGTCTTCATTTATGAGCTTTTTTGGTTGTTGCTGTTCAGTTGATGACCGCTCCTATTTCTGTACAGCATTTTTTTTCTGCCTAATGCTTATCTTTCAGAAAGACCTTTTTTCTTCTTTGTTTGAAACAGAAGTGTGCAGAATAAGGCTTAGTGGGCTTCCTGATTAGAATTTTTTTAAAACGTCCATTTCTTTCCATTCCACGTAGGATGATATTTGCACATTTGGTAAATTGTTCAGAAACAGAAAAAAATAAAATCCTCCCCTCATCGAGAGCAGGAGCTGCAGCTAGATTCACCAGAGTTGGTCTTGATATGAGGACTCCTTTGGAATCATCCAAATCAAAACATACAGTTCCTTCACAGGACAAAAGACGCCATATTGTACCTAACTGCTGTCTGGGCGTTAAAAGATCAGGACCTTCTCAGAAAAAAAAAAGGTATACTTCCAATTTAGCATCAATATGGTTGTTTGTACAGGAATGGAAACCTAGGCTTTTAAGAATTTAAGTATTCAGTAGTCTGGATAGCCTACTCTTTTAGTTTCTCCTGCGTTTAAAAATTTTAATCTCATAGTTTTTCCATCTTGTATATGAAGAATTAGGCAGATTTTGGTAAATTCTGATTTTAAAAATGAGCAGAAAGAAAACTGTCATGCACTACCAGGTAAAATGAATGCAAGAACTCATGTATTTCCATTACAATATAGAGAAAGCTGTACATGTGGAGAATTATGTCTGCGTGATTAGGACCATTTCCTCACGCGGCAAGGGAATTCCTCAGTGCTGCTACTCACCAGATCTTCCGGCAGTCTGGTCCGGTCTGAGGTGAGGCAGAGCAGTGCGTGGTTGTAGATCCGCACTACTCTGGCATCCAAAATGGCGGCTTCTGGTTGGTCGTGGGTCTCGACCAACTGCTGAAGCTCGCCAGTCTAAAGCCCGCTGTTACCCTGTTCTCTGGGGGTCCCGGGAGGGGCACCCAAATAACCAAAACACAAACACAAAGTTGGGGAAATTAGCTGGAGCACCCACTAAAGCTAGCGAGATGCAGGGTAACTTAGCAGGGATCTTGCAACCCAGTGTCTATGGGGTCAGGTCAGTCAAGCAGTCAGACATGTTTTAATATAACAAAAATGATGTTTTTATTAAAAGACAACCAAACAGTAAAGACACCACAATCACATAGCTAATGGAAGAATTGGTAATAAGGATTTTCGGGGGAAATGGGTGATACGACACCTTTCTCGTAGTCCTGAAAAAGCTTGAAAATGATAGGGAAGAAAGCTCAGCACGACTCGCTGAGGGGAGCTCGCCAGACAAAACAGCAGCAAGGAGGCCTGGAACTTGGAAGCGATACCAGGTGCTCTTGGAATTGGGAGGTTTATATAGGGTGAATTGTGACTGCAGGCCATGCCTTACTCGGTGAGAACAATGCGAGTTTGGAGCGGGACAAAGCTTTGGAAAAGGTCAAGTTTAGCATGATGGGCTTAGCGCAGGTTTAACAATAGTATAGCCAGTATGCAAATAGTTTGGCATTGTCAGACTATCGGCTCGAGGCCATGCGTCTTTGTTTAGAGTCACGCTTAAGCAAGAGGTCTTTGCAGGGAGGTCCCTGAAGCAACGGAGTGGCTCTGTTCTGCCTGCCTAGGTGGAGAATGGAATGTCCAACAATTACTGGCCGCGCCTGTTTACGTGCTTGTCTGGAGGCCTCACAAACACATGGAGCAAGGTGGCAGAAGAAGGCCAAATGGTTTTGATATCAAAAAGCAATATCTAGTGCTATCACCAGGTAGGCCTGGGCTGAAGTAACACCGCCCTCTGCAGATCGCAGGCTCACATTGGTGTGAGCCTGCGAATCCACACCGGAGAGCAGGCATGCAATAGCGCATGCTGGCATTTTGAAAGACCGGAAAAATCAGGTCTTTCAAAAACATACTGGAGGACTACTTGGGGTTGTTCTGGAGTGGACTGAGGTGCGGATCTACGGTAAGTAGTCCGGACCCAATCCATTCCAAGGTGCAGATGTCCTCTGTGGAGGACGCACTGCACTGTTTTACTAATGCCGTGCAGAAATGGCCTAGGTTTTTGCAGGTTTCTGATAATATAGAAAGAGCCCTGCATGCAAATGTTACATACATTAGAGGAGGTTACCTGTGTACGATATACTTTTGATGTCTTCAGAGTGTTTCACTCCTGCAACCCATAATATAACATGCATAGAATATGCTCTTCATGTTCCTAACCAGATGATCCAGAGCTACCAACAATACAGTGCTACTCAGCCATTCTTTGATAAGTTCGTTATTGATAGCCTATAGTCTGTTGTGCTATCAGTATTTAGTTTCTATGACTCAGTGTGTTGTAATGGTTTGAAAGTTAAACTGGGACTCTGGAAGACAGTGTTGAAACCTGCTCATTCTTGGAAACTCACATTCTGTCAGTCTAACAGGAAAGCAGTGGCAAACTTCTGAAGGAATCTGGTCAAGAAAACCCAGTGAATTGGAGTCCACTTGAAGGGAACAGCAAATTTATGTTCTAAAGCAAGGTATGTTGGATCAGACCAAGGTTCAGAAAAGTTGCCTTTGTGGGGTCTGCACTTCCAGAACCCCTTTCCTGTCTCTCCTGGTCTTAGAGGGTTCTGGGAGTTGTAGTCCAAAAGTATTTTTTCCAAACTCTGGATCAGAAGAGGTTCAGGCCCTCTGCTTTTGGGTATGTATCACAGGCTGACTCTGGCTACAGGTCAAGGAAGGAAAGACACTTGGACAGGATAGGAAACATTTCCAGAGTCTTCCTCTTCTTCAACCCAAGCTTATACTCTCAGTCTCCCTAACTAAATCTTGCAATTTAAAATAAATCCTGGAGTTCTGGGACAAGTGAAGCTCTATCTATAACAGTTGTGTGGAGAAGTTACTGAGATGTTAAGGCAGACATATTGATTAATTTCTCGTACTTCGATCCTGACATTTATTGGAATAGCTGCACAGATGTACGTAAAGAGTTAGACCTGTCTAATTATATTTCAGTTCTCTCAACCACACTGCTTCTGCAGTTCTTTCACACATGATATTCCACAGCATCCTTGTATTCAAAGATCCCTGATCAAATTATTTTTCCTGCTTCTCATTGCTAACACCAGCATGAACGATAATAAAATCAAACAGAACCTTTTTTTTTTTTTGCTGTTGCTGTTGCAACTGAATATACAATAGATGGGCAAAGAGGATTCTCTGTAATATCTGAGGATTTAAGCACAGCTTCCCACATCCAGTAGATTGTAAAGAGTTATTTGGGATACACCACTGAGGTTTTTTTTTTTTTTTTGGTTAATTGAGAAAAAATATATAGTTCAGAAGATGCAAGTGCTGTGCATGCCTGGACTACAATATTTTTGAAAAACTCTACTGGGGCATGCTTTAATATTCATTAGATATTTTTCTGTGCAGCCTTACATGACCTGTTGTGGGCTATAATGTAGCCAGGAAGAATCTATTTTCACTTGCAGGTTGTAATACAATTTGTAACGCATTAAAGCAATGATCCTTCAATGTGCTGCCTGTGATAGTGGCTCCAATATAATAACCACAGCAGAGCATCAAGGGAAGTGTTTGCAGTGCATTCCATTGGTATTAAATTAACCATGAATGGTGAGGGCTATTTGGTTCAGTCTTATTATTCATGCATATTTCTCAGCTCTATTGTCTTTTTACCACTTTGAAGTCATACACATTAGTATTAATTTAATCAGCATGACAAAAAAATCCTGCAGTGTTACAAAGGAAGCCTTCTTTTCTACCGTTTTTTTCCATTTTCATTCATATCTTCACAGCCTTTTCATCCAAAGCTTCAAAGCAGCAGTCTTTTAGATCCCTGCAACTTGCTGGATTTCCTGCTACCTACATTGTCAGTAAACCAGAGAGATCTTTAATTAATGTCTACCTTCCTTTATTACTTGACCATATGGACCCCTCTCATGAAAGTAAGGAACAAAAACATTGTACTCATAGTGCAACTTATTTGAGAACAAGTCGGAAAGATACTATTGGCATAAGGAGTAACTTCCGCACTCTTCAGGCCATTTCCACATGAGAGGGGAGGAGCGGTTTACTGCGTGTCAAGAGAGGCGTTTTTATACTCCAATTCAGAAACTGAATTCAGAAATTCAGAAACTGTGCTGTCTGCACGCGCACACACCCATTTACATCGTACTACTTCAGAGAGCAGCGGTTGCTGCATCCACAACAGCAAGTCTCTGGCCACTCCCATTCCCCCCGTCACCCTGCCCCACCATTGCTGATTGGGCTGTTTATTTAAAAAAACATGTACACATTTTTAACACATTTCTGTGTTGCTACATTTGTGTGTAGGAATGTACGTTCATTGATACGTGGAAAAAAACCATGTTTTAACAGTCCATTACTAGATCCACTCTCTTCCTGCTGTCTGTTTAACACAGGAAGATGACAATGATGGCAGCCTGTCCTTTGATGGGTGGAGAGAGATAGGGACAGAAATCATGGAAGGGACAGCCTGGGAACACCCATAGCCAGCCACTTCTGCGATGTGAATCAATGCTATGCTTCTTCATGTAGGTGAGAGCTGAAGCAGACCCAGTTTGGGAGTGGTTTTGCATCACAGTAAACCGCAGTGAACCATCCTAGGAGCGGAAAACATGTAGAACCACAAAGAAAACTATGAAGCTAAAACGGTTCAACATGCAGACGGAAGGGTACGAATTTGACACTGCTACAAAGTATCAACCTTTTGTGGAAATGGCCTCAGAAGTGAAACTCATTAGTTGTGAGTGATTCTCTCAATGAGAACAGCAACTAATAGTGTTTACTGGAAGACCCATTTTGAAGAACATGGGATATAGCAAGCAGCTTTGTTTGGTCTCATCGGTACCTGGGTGGGAACACTAAGCTTGGAAAAGTTATTTCCAAACTAGAACTTGAAGTGTCTTAGAGCCTGCATGGATGGTGGCCAATCTGGCTGGGGGATTCTTTGAAGTGCAGTCTAAAAATAACTTTTCCAAGATCTGGAATCATGTGTACACTCTCTTGAGTTCCAGAAGGAAAGAAATGTGGGATATAAATATATACAAATAAAATGAAATAAATGAAGTTTTCTCCAAACCAACATACTTGGGGATTGCAACTCCATATTGGAGTCCATATTGGAGTGCGGCACAGATTCTACTTCTTGCCTGTCCAGTGTTTATATGGAAAATAAATACTCTTTTATTCAATAATCTTAGGAAAAAAGAAAGAAAGAAAATCTGTATATTATATTGGTTTTCTATGCCAATGTGGAATGGAGACTTCTCAAATCCTTATTATTATAGTAAAGCCTTCCAGGAATCATTATGCATATCAGATCTTACCTGATGTAATTAATATAAGAAAAAAAAATCAGTTACCTATGATGATATTCATTGGCATCCTAGACTGTCCTTCTGGTTGTCACAGTTTTCTTCCTCTGGCACCAAGCTGTTCTTTTGAAATAACTTTTTGTTTAGCTGTTTGTCATGACCTTTCTTCTTGTGACTGCAGCAGAGAGGGGGAAGGAAGCAGAAAACTCCTCACAGCAGTCTTTCTTCTCTTAGCTTTTTCCTCTGAGCTTTTTGGCTGATGTTCCAGAACATGCAGTGAGAGGGGATTAAGACCCATAATAGTGGAGAGAACCAAATCACACTTTTATGATTTCCCTTTTCTTCAATGTGCTTCATACAGAGCTTTGTTCCACTCTAGTAGCTGATGGCAATGAGCTGGAGAGTGTGACCACTGAAGCTTCTCCAAGCAAAGAAAATCATAATAGCAAATATATGCCATATTTAATATAAACTCTGACAGAATACCAAGCTGCAAAATACCAAATTGCAGTGAGAGAATATGGTCTCTAAAATCACCAGAATCAATTCTTTGATTAGGCAAAGGTCTTCAGAAATATGACCTTGTGCTGTATACCATTTCTTGTATGTTGTAGGGAACCCATAGAAATCCAGCACAATTAAGGCATGAGAAAGAACTAAGGGAAGATACCCATCAAACCTCTTTGCCTATACTTGAGGTATGCATCCTATTATGAATAAGAGACCCTGTGGACCAGAAAACCATTAAAAAAAAGGCTAGTTAAGAAAACAAAGGCTTGAATCCCGTTGCTTAGGCCAGTGAGCCAATACAGTGGTAAGTCACATTAATTCAGTATGTCTACTCTGTCTGAACAGAATTCAGGCCAAAGTCTGTCAGGAGACTCAACAACACCTTCAAGTCTTTTAACAGTCACCTCCTCTAATAACATAGGAAAAATCTATTAACTCACAGACTCTTCATTTTTCTTTACTGCTTCCTTAATCCCCTTTCCTATATGTATCTGTCTGCACCTCTCCAACCGCCCAAAAGTTTTTCTTTTAGCTTGCCTCCAATGCAGCAACTCAGAAGGCTTTCAGTTTATCTCCATTGTATCTGTCATTTGCTAATGGTAGGGCTGGTATGTCATCATCACATGGCTTTGTAAATACTCAAAACCTACTCCTATGCTTTGTATATGTGATAGTGGAGGAAGGAACGGACAAAACCACCTCTAAGTATTCCTTGCCTGAGAAAACCCTAGGGAATTCATGGGATTGCCATGAGTTGATGGGTGATTTCAAGGCGCACGCGCGCACACACACACACACACACACACACACACACAGTGTGTGTGTGGGGGGCGCACAAGTGAGTGCAGTGTAAAATCTAGTCCTTTGCTACCAGCATCATTCCAAGGTGGAGCAAAATGTCCTCTTCCTCTGGCACTGTGACCCAGCCCCACCATCTGTGCTGAGACAATGGCAACCACTTGTTCAATTGCATCAGAAGTTAGAAATGCAGCTGTGAGGTGTAACGGGTGGGAATAAGGAGGAGATGGCAGAAGCTATTAAGAGTTCCTTTTAATTTATCCCTTAAGGTAATATATAGATTCTACTCTCCTGGGGCTGACGCAAAACTGCACTGTTAAAACACTGTAGCAGGGAATTATTAAAAGCTGCTTCCCATGTGGATCCCATGTAATAAAATGTATGAATGTGACAAACATGATGGCAGACACATTTATTACACAGGTATGCATATTAGGGAGCAATAATTTGCTGCCTCCTTTTTAAATATCCCCTTGTTTCTGCTTCCATTGCCCTGATCTGAATATTTAACTGGTTTGGATGATAGCATTATAATAGAACTCATAGATCTGTTTTCTTTTGTACTGCTAAGCTGGAAAATGGCTCACAAGTTGAAAATCTTTACTTTTATCATTGTGTCAAATAAGTAAAATTACTTCTAGCTGGGGACTTGGTTTGATTCTTACTATGTTGTCCAGGAGACTTTTCACACCGCATAATTATAACACTATGACTCCACTTTAATTGCCATGGGCAGCATCCTATGGAATCTTGTGCTTTTTAGTTTGGTGAGGCACTAGAGTTCTCTGGCAGATAATTCTAAATGTCTCTCTCTAAACTGGAAAT